>CM050172.1:56216199-56455322 GCA_027410445.1 Discoglossus pictus | reverse complement strand
TATTTTTTGGAAGTAATTACAAGTCAATTATATTTTCCTCTACTGGATCATTACCTTGTCATGGTGAAGGCACTTGTGCACCTCAAAGAAGCTGTGAGCAATACCATGTAGGGTCACCCAAGATGAGCAGGCCATAGCAGAGAGGTCAGACAAATCGTGTTTCACTGGAGAAGGAACTGGCAATCCACTACAGTATATTTGACATAAGAATCTTATGGATGAGCACAACCAGACACAAGATGTGCCTGGCGTGCTGAGGTCCATACGGTCACAGACATTCGGACATGACTGAACAACCAAATCACATTTTACTTAAAGAAAATGTCAGCATGTTTATCAAAAATATTTTCTATTCTTATGAATGAGGAGCGCATTGAGGCCTAGTATGCCATTTCTTAGGGATTTACAGAGATTAAGACTAAGCTCATACGAGGTCTCCCATCCAGGCACCAGCCAGGGAGAAGCTTGCTTAAGTTCAAGGAAAAGACAGCATGTGTTACACGCAAGTTTATAGGGAACATTGGCCCTGACGTGCCTATATTCCACTTTAGACATGAACTTCCCTTGTGTAATCCCATGTTTTTTCAGATGTTTGAAGCAATAGACTTGGTAAAAGGTGCAATGGACACACAGAAACATAGATTTAAGGCAAATTAGAACCAATAAAAGTCATTTGTATATATAACAATTCATAAAATAAAGACTTTTCTTGCTGCCCAATAGCAATTTACCTTCTATCCAGTGCAGCTTCTGCAATGTGCAGCATAAACATATGGGCCAAGAAAGTTCCTTTTAGCCTGCAAGCTCACCGAAAGGCCGCAGGTGTCTCACCCCTTTGCCAGAAGCCAAAGAACTGTCCTTTTTCTCTTGCAGAACCACGAGAAGCAGCAGTCACTGATAACTACTGATCCAATGCAGACCAATTAATGGCATCCCCTTAGATACCTGCTATGGAGAAAGTAACCTGTGGATGACTTCATAATGCCTATGACCTCAGCCTGTGTCTTCACATGAACTAGTGAGTGAGCTGGCAAAGTGCACACATCAGAGCCTCTAGGTGAAACCTGGATGTGACTAACTGACAGGAGAATGCACACATATGTATAACAAAAGTGCACCCTCTAGCAGCGAGGCATGGAGAAACACATCAAACCTTATTTTTCATACAGTATATCACAGCAAGACCTGCACAGCAGCCTTGATACATGTTAGTTAGAAAAATATAGTCTATCTCAATTCCAAGCTGTACTCACTCACCCCTTATTCCACCTAAAGAGACAAACTCCCACAAGGGCCAGCCATACCACCAATGTCTATGCGCTGCACCTCCCTCTAGCTGGAAAATCATATGTCCAAGTGACCCACTACCCACGTGTCATGCTACTAAAACTCTTTACATGCAGAAGAAACCAGATAGATAGATAGATAGATAGATAGGAGGGTCAATGTGTGCATGTTAATTAAAGTGGGAAGGTCTGAGAAGATGTATATACTGCACATGGCCACAGAAAGAAATACAGACAATTAGAGAGGATATTACTTTTATTTTTTGTAAGTAGTTACAAGTCAATTATATTTTCCTCTACTGGATCATTACCTTGTCATGGTGAAGGCACTTGTGCACCTCAAAGAAGCTGTGAGCAATACCATGTAGGGTCACCCAAGATGAGCAGGCCATAGCAGAGAGGTCAGACAAATCGTGTTTCACTGGAGAAGGAACTGGCAATCCACTACAGTATATTTGACATAAGAATCTTATGGATGAGCACAACCAGACACAAGATGTGCCTGGCGTGCTGAGGTCCATACGGTCACAGACATTCGGACATGACTGAACAACCAAATCACATTTTACTTAAAGAAAATGTCAGCATGTTTATTAAAAATATTTTCTGTTCTTATGAATGAGGAGCGCATTGAGGCCTAGTATGCCATTTCTTAGGGATTTACAGAGATTAAGACTAAGCGCATACGAGGTCTCCCATCCAGGCACCAGCCAGGGAGAAGCTTGCTTAAGTTCAAGGAAAAGACAGCATGTGTTACATGCAAGTTTATAGGGAACATTGGCCCTGACGTGCCTATATTCCACTTTAGACATGAACTTCCCTTGTGTAATCCCATGTTTTTTCAGATGTTTGAAGCAATAGACTTGGTAAAAGGTGCAATGGACACACAGAAACATAGATTTAAGGCAAATTAGAACCAATAAAAGTCATTTGTATATATAACAATTCATAAAATAAAGACTTTTCTTGTTGTCCAATAGCAATTTACCTTCTATCCAGTGCAGCTTCTGCAATGTGCAGCATAAACATATGGGCCAAGAAAGTTCCTTTTAGCCTGCAAGCTCACCGAAAGGCCGCAGGTGTCTCACCCCTTTGCCAGAAGCCAAAGAACTGTCCTTTTTCTCTTGCAGAGCCATGAGAAGCAGCAGTCACTGATAACTACTGATCCAATGCAGACCAATTAATGGCATCCCCTTAGATACCTGCTATGGAGAAAGTAACCTGTGGATGACTTCATAATGCCCATGACCTCAGCCTGTGTCTTCACATGAACTAGTGAGTGAGCTGGCAAAGTGCACACATCAGAGCCTCTAGGTGAAACCTGGATGTGACTAACTGACAGGAGGATGCACACAGATGTATAACAAAAGTGCACCCTCTAGCAGCGAGGCATGGAGAAACACATCAAACCTTATTTTTCATACAGTATATCACAGCAAGACCTGCACAGCAGCCTTGATACATGTTAGTTAGAAAAATATAGTCTATCTCAATTCCAAGCTGTACTCACTCACCCTTCATTCCACCTAAAGAGACAAACTCCCACAAGGGGCAGCCATACCACCACTGTCTATGCGCTGCACCTCCCTCTAGCTGGAAAATCATATGTCCAAGTGACCCACTACCCATGTGTCATGCTACTAAAACTCTTTACATGCAGAAGAAACTAGATAGATAGATAGATAGATAGATAGATAGATAGATAGATAGATAGGAGGGTCAATGTGTGCATGTTAATTAAAGTGGGAAGGTCTGAGAAGATGTAAATACTGCACATGCCACAGAAAGAAATACAGACAATTAGAGAGGATATTACTTTTATTTTTTGTAAGTAATTACAAGTCAATTATATTTTCCTCTACTGGATCATTACCTTGTCATGGTGAAGGCACTTGTGCACCTCAAAGAAGCTGTGAGCAATACCATGTAAGGTCACCCAAGATGAGCAGGCCATAGCAGAGAGGTCAGACAAATCGTGTTTCACTGGAGAAGGAACTGGCAATCCACTACAGTATCTTTGCCATAAAAATCTTATGGATGAACACAACCAGACACAAGATGTGCCTGGCGTGCTGAGGTCCATACGGTCACAGACATTCGGACATGACTGAACAACCAAATCACATTTTACTTAAAGAAAATGTCAGCATGTTGATCAAAAATATTTTCTATTCTTATGAATGAGGAGCGCATTGAGGCCTAGTATGCCATTTCTTAGGGATTTACAGAAATTAAGACTAAGTGCATACGAGGTCTCCCATCCAGGCACCAGCCAGGGAGAAGCTTGCTTAAGTTCAAGGAAAAGACAGCATGTGTTACATGCAAGTTTATAGGGAACATTGTCCCTGACGTGCCTATATTCCACTTTAGACATGAACTTCCCTTGTGTAATCCCATGTTTTTTCAGATGTTTGAAGCAATAGACTTGGTAAAAGGTGCAATGGACAAACAGAAACATAGATTTAGGGCAAATTAGAACCAATAAAAGTCATTTGTATATATAACAATTCATAAAATAAAGACTTTTCTTGCTGCCCAATAGCAATTTACCTTCTATCCAGTGCAGCTTCTGCAATGTGCAGCATAAACATATGGGCCAAGAAAGTTCCTTTTAGCCTGCAAGCTCACCGAAAGGCCGCAGGTGTCTCACCCCTTTCCCAGAAGCCAAAGAACTGTCCTTTTTCTCTTGCAGAGCCATGAGAAGCAGCAGTCACTGATAACTACTGATCCAATGCAGACCAATTAATGGCATCCCCTTAGATACCTGCTATGGAGAAAGTAACCTGTGGATGACTTCATAATGCCTATGACCTCAGCCTGTGTCTTCACATGAACTAGTGAGTGAGCTGGCAAAGTGCACACATCAGAGCCTCTAGGTGAAACCTGGATGTGACTAACTGACAGGAGGATGCACACAGATGTATAACAAAAGTGCACCCTCTAGCAGCGAGGCATGGAGAAACACATCAAACATTATTTTTCATACAGTATATCACAGCAAGACCTGCACAGCAGCCTTGATACATGTTAGTTAGAAAAATATAGTCTATCTCAATTCCAAGCTGTACTCACTCACCCCTTCATTCCACCTAAAGAGACAAACTCCCACAAGGGGCAGCCATACCACCACTGTCTATGCGCTGCACCTCCCTCTAGCTGGAAAATCATATGTCCAAGTGACCCACTACCCACGTGTCATGCTACTAAAACTCTTTACATGCAGAAGAAACTAGATAGATAGATAGATAGATAGGAGGGTCAATGTGTGCATGTTAATTAAAGTGGGAAGGTCTGAGAAGATGTATATACTGCACATGGCCACAGAAAGAAATACAGACAATTAGAGAGGATATTACTTTTATTTTTTGGAAGTAATTACAAGTCAATTATATTTTCCTCTACTGGATCATTACCTTGTCATGGTGAAGGCACTTGTGCACCTCAAAGAAGCTGTGAGCAATACCATGTAGGGTCACCCAAGATGAGCAGGCCATAGCAGAGAGGTCAGACAAATCGTGTTTCACTGGAGAAGGAACTGGCAATCCACTACAGTATCTTTGCCATAAAATTCTTATGGATGAACACAACCAGACACAAGATGTGCCTGGCGTGCTGAGGTCCATACGGTCACAGACATTCGGACATGACTGAACAACCAAATCACATTTTACTTAAAGAAAATGTCAGCATGTTGATCAAAAATATTTTCTATTCTTATGAATGAGGAGCGCATTGAGGCCTAGTAGGCCATTTCTTAGGGATTTACAGAAATTAAGACTAAGCGCATACGAGGTCTCCCATCCAGGCACCAGCCAGGGAGAAGCTTGCTTAAGTTCAAGGAAAAGACAGCATGTGTTACATGCAAGTTTATAGGGAACATTGGCCCTGACGTGCCTATATTCCACTTTAGACATGAACTTCCCTTGTGTAATCCCATGTTTTTTCAGATGTTTGAAGCAATAGACTTGGTAAAAGGTGCAATGGACACACAGAAACATAGATTTAAGGCAAATTAGAACCAATAAAAGTCATTTGTATATATAACAATTCATAAAATAAAGACTTTTCTTGCTGCCCAATAGCAATTTACCTTCTATCCAGTGCAGCTTCTGCAATGTGCAGCATAAACATATGGGCCAAGAAAGTTCCTTTTAGCCTGCAAGCTCACCGAAAGGCCGCAGGTGTCTCACCCCTTTCCCAGAAGCCAAAGAACTGTCCTTTTTCTCTTGCAGAACCATGAGAAGCAGCAGTCACTGATAACTACTGATCCAATGCAGACCAATTAATGGCATCCCCTTAGATACCTGCTATGGAGAAAGTAACCTGTGGATGACTTCATAATGCCTATGACCTCAGCCTGTGTCTTCACATGAACTAGTGAGTGAGCTGGCAAAGTGCACACATCAGAGCCTCTAGGTGAAACCTGGATGTGACTAACTGACAGGAGAATGCACACATATGTATAACAAAAGTGCACCCTCTAGCAGCAAGGCATGGAGAAACACATCAAACCTTATTTTTCATACAGTATATCACAGCAAGACCTGCACAGCAGCCTTGATACATGTTAGTTAGAAAAATATAGTCTATCTCAATTCCAAGCTGTACTCACTCACCCCTCATTCCACCTAAAGAGACAAACTCCCACAAGGGGCAGCCATACCACTACTGTCTATGCACTGCACCTCCCTCTAGCTGGAAAATCATATGTCCAAGTGACCCACTACCCACGTGTCATGCTACTAAAACTCTTTACATGCAGAAGAAACTAGATAGATAGATAGATAGATAGATAGGAGGGTCAATGTGTGCATGTTAATTAAAGTGGGAAGGTCTGAGAAGATGTATATACTGCACATGCCACAGAAAGAAATACAGACAATTAGAGAGGATATTACTTTTATTTTTTGTAAGTAATTACAAGTCAATTATATTTTCCTCTACTGGATCATTACCTTGTCATGGTGAAGGCACTTGTGCACCTCAAAGAAGCTGTGAGCAATACCATGTAGGGTCACCCAAGATGAGCAGGCCATAGCAGAGAGGTCAGACAAATCGTGTTTCACTGGAGAAGGAACTGGCAATCCACTACAGTATCTTTGCCATAAGATTTTTATGGATGAACACAACCAGACACAAGATGTGCCTGGCGTGCTGAGGTCCATACGGTCACAGACATTCGGACATGACTGAACAACCAAATCACATTTTACTTAAAGAAAATGTCAGCATGTTGATCAAAAATATTTTCTATTCTTATGAATGAGGAGCGCATTGAGGCCTAGTATGCCATTTCTTAGGGATTTACAGAAATTAAGACTAAGTGCATACGAGGTCTCCCATCCAGGCACCAGCCAGGGAGAAGCTTGCTTAAGTTCAAGGAAAAGACAGCATGTGTTACATGCAAGTTTATAGGGAACATTGGCCCTGACGTGCCTATATTCCACTTTAGACATGAACTTCCCTTGTGTAATCCCATGTTTTTTCAGATGTTTGAAGCAATAGACTTGGTAAAAGGTGCAATGGACACACAGAAACATAGATTTAAGGCAAATTAGAACCAATAAAAGTCATTTGTATATATAACAATTCATAAAATAAAGACTTTTCTTGCTGCCCAATAGCAATTTACCTTCTATCCAGTGCAGCTTCTGCAATATGCAGCATAAACATATGGGCCAAGAAAGTTCCTTTTAGCCTGCAAGCTCACCGAAAGGCCGCAGGTGTCTCACCCCTTTCCCAGAAGCCAAAGAACTGTCCTTTTTCTCTTGCAGAGCCATGAGAAGCAGCAGTCACTGATAACTACTGATCCAATGCAGACCAATTAATGGCATCCCCTTAGATACCTGCTATGGAGAAAGTAACCTGTGGATGACTTCATAATGCCTATGACCTCAGCCTGTGTCTTCACATGAACTAGTGAGTGAGCTGGCAAAGTGCACACATCAGAGCCTCTAGGTGAAACCTGGATGTGACTAACTGACAGGAGGATGCACACATATGTATAACAAAAGTGCACCCTCTAGCAGCGAGGCATGGAGAAACACATCAAACCTTATTTTTCATACAGTATATCACAGCAAGACCTGCACAGCAGCCTTGATACATGTTAGTTAGAAAAATATAGTCTATCTCAATTCCAAGCTGTACTCACTCACCCCTCATTCCACCTAAAGAGACAAACTCCCACAAGGGGCAGCCATACCACCACTGTCTATGCGCTGCACCTCCCTCTAGCTGGAAAATCATATGTCCAAGTGACCCACTACCCATGTGTCATGCTACTAAAACTCTTTACATGCAGAAGAAACTAGATAGATAGATAGATAGATAGGAGGGTCAATGTGTGCATGTTAATTAAAGTGGGAAGGTCTGAGAAGATGTATATACTGCACATGGCCACAGAAAGAAATACAGACAATTAGAGAGGATATTACTTTTATTTTTTGTAAGTAATTACAAGTCAATTATATTTTCCTCTACTGGATCATTACCTTGTCATGGTGAAGGCACTTGTGCACCTCAAAGAAGCTGTGAGCAATACCATGTAGGGTCACCCAAGATGAGCAGGCCATAGCAGAGAGGTCAGACAAATCGTGTTTCACTAGAGAAGGAACTGGCAATCCACTACAGTATCTTTGCCATAAAAATCTTATGGATGAACACAACCAGACACAAGATGTGCCTGGCGTGCTGAGGTCCATACGGTCACAGACATTCGGACATGACTGAACAACCAAATCACATTTTACTTAAAGAAAATGTCAGCATGTTGATCAAAAATATTTTCTATTCTTATGAATGAGGAGCGCATTGAGGCCTAGTATGCCATTTCTTAGGGATTTACAGAAATTAAGACTAAGCGCATACGAGGTCTCCCATCCAGGCACCAGCCAGGGAGAAGCTTGCTTAAGTTCAAGGAAAAGACAGCATGTGTTACATGCAAGTTTATAGGGAACATTGGCCCTGACGTGCCTATATTCCACTTTAGACATGAACTTCCCTTGTGTAATCCCATGTTTTTTCAGATGTTTGAAGCAATAGACTTGGTAAAAGGTGCAATGGACACACAGAAACATAGATTTAAGGCAAATTAGAACCAATAAAAGTCATTTGTATATATAACAATTCATAAAATAAAGACTTTTCTTGCTGCCCAATAGCAATTTACCTTCTATCCAGTGCAGCTTCTGCAATGTGCAGCATAAACATATGGGCCAAGAAAGTTCCTTTTAGCCTGCAAGCTCACCGAAAGGCCGCAGGTGTCTCACCCCTTTCCCAGAAGCCAAAGAACTGTCCTTTTTCTCTTGCAGAACCATGAGAAGCAGCAGTCACTGATAACTACTGATCCAATGCAGACCAATTAATGGCATCCCCTTAGATACCTGCTATGGAGAAAGTAACCTGTGGATGACTTCATAATGCCTATGACCTCAGCCTGTGTCTTCACATGAACTAGTGAGTGAGCTGGCAAAGTGCACACATCAGAGCCTCTAGGTGAAACCTGGATGTGACTAACTGACAGGAGGATGCACACATATGTATAACAAAAGTGCACCCTCTAGCAGCAAGGCATGGAGAAACACATCAAACCTTATTTTTCATACAGTATATCACAGCAAGACCTGCACAGCAGTCTTGATACATGTTAGTTAGAAAAATATAGTCTATCTCAATTCCAAGCTGTACTCACTCACCCCTCATTCCACCTAAAGTGACAAACTCCCACAAGGGGCAGCCATACCACTACTGTCTATGCATTGCACCTCCCTCTAGCTGGAAAATCATATGTCCAAGTGACCCACTACCCACGTGTCATGCTACTAAAACTCTTTACATGCAGAAGAAACTAGATAGATAGATAGATAGATAGATAGGAGGGTCAATGTGTGCATGTTAATTAAAGTGGGAAGGTCTGAGAAGATGTATATACTGCACATGCCACAGAAAGAAATACAGACAATTAGAGAGGATATTACTTTTATTTTTTGTAAGTAATTACAAGTCAATTATATTTTCCTCTACTGGATCATTACCTTGTCATGGTGAAGGCACTTGTGCACCTCAAAGAAGCTGTGAGCAATACCATGTAGGGTCACCCAAGATGAGCAGGCCATAGCAGAGAGGTCAGACAAATCGTGTTTCACTAGAGAAGGAACTGGCAATCCACTACAGTATCTTTGCCATAAAAATCTTATGGATGAACACAACCAGACACAAGATGTGCCTGGCGTGCTGAGGTCCATACGGTCACAGACATTCGGACATGACTGAACAACCAAATCACATTTTACTTAAAGAAAATGTCAGCATGTTGATCAAAAATATTTTCTATTCTTATGAATGAGGAGCGCATTGAGGCCTAGTATGCCATTTCTTAGGGATTTACAGAAATTAAGACTAAGCGCATACGAGGTCTCCCATCCAGGCACCAGCCAGGGAGAAGCTTGCTTAAGTTCAAGGAAAAGACAGCATGTGTTACATGCAAGTTTATAGGGAACATTGGCCCCGACGTGCCTATATTCCACTTTAGACATGAACTTCCCTTGTGTAATCCCATGTTTTTTCAGATGTTTGAAGCAATAGACTTGGTAAAAGGTGCAATGGACACACAGAAACATAGATTTAAGGCAAATTAGAACCAATAAAAGTCATTTGTATATATAACAATTCATAAAATAAAGACTTTTCTTGCTGCCCAATAGCAATTTACCTTCTATCCAGTGCAGCTTCTGCAATGTGCAGCATAAACATATGGGCCAAGAAAGTTCCTTTTAGCCTGCAAGCTCACCGAAAGGCCGCAGGTGTCTCACCCCTTTCCCAGAAGCCAAAGAACTGTCCTTTTTCTCTTGCAGAGCCATGAGAAGCAGCAGTCACTGATATTTACTGATCCAATGCAGACCAATTAATGGCATCCCCTTAGATACCTGCTATGGAGAAAGTAACCTGTGGAGGACTTCATAATGCCCATGACCTCAGCCTGTGTCTTCACATGAACTAGTGAGTGAGCTGGCAAAGTGCACACATCAGAGCCTCTAGGTGAAACCTGGATGTGACTAACTGACAGGAGGATGCACACATATGTATAACAAAAGTGCACCCTCTAGCAGCGAGGCATGGAGAAACACATCAAACCTTATTTTTCATACAGTATATCACAGCAAGACCTGCACAGCAGCCTTGATACATGTTAGTTAGAAAAATATAGTCTATCTCAATTCCAAGCTGTACTCACTCACCCCTCATTCCACCTAAAGAGACAAACTCCCACAAGGGGCAGCCATACCACCACTGTCTATGCGCTGCACCTCCCTCTAGCTGGAAAATCATATGTCCAAGTGACCCACTACCCATGTGTCATGCTACTAAAACTCTTCACATGCAGAAGAAACTAGATAGATAGATAGATAGATAGGAGGGTCAATGTGTGCATGTTAATTAAAGTGGGAAGGTCTGAGAAGATGTATATACTGCACATGCCACAGAAAGAAATACAGACAATTAGAGAGGATATTACTTTTATTTTTTGTAAGTAATTACAAGTCAATTATATTTTCCTCTACTGGATCATTACCTTGTCATGGTGAAGGCACTTGTGCACCTCAAAGAAGCCGTGAGCAATACCATGTAGGGTCACCCAAGATGAGCAGGCCATAGCAGAGAGGTCAGACAAATCGTGTTTCACTGGAGAAGGAACTGGCAATCCACTACAGTATCTTTGCCATAAAAATCTTATGGATGAACACAACCAGACACAAGATGTGCCTGGCGTGCTGAGGTCCATACGGTCACAGACATTCGGACATGACTGAACAACCAAATCACATTTTACTTAAAGAAAATGTCAGCATGTTGATCAAAAATATTTTCTATTCTTATGAATGAGGAGCGCATTGAGGCCTAGTATGCCATTTCTTAGGGATTTACAGAAATTAAGACTAAGTGCATACGAGGTCTCCCATCCAGGCACCAGCCAGGGAGAAGCTTGCTTAAGTTCAAGGAAAAGACAGCATGTGTTACATGCAAGTTTATAGGGAACATTGGCCCTGACGTGCCTATATTCCACTTTAGACATGAACTTCCCTTGTGTAATCCCATGTTTTTTCAGATGTTTGAAGCAATAGACTTGGTAAAAGGTGCAATGGACACACAGAAACATAGATTTAAGGCAAATTAGAACCAATAAAAGTCATTTGTATATATAACAATTCATAAAATAAAGACTTTTCTTGCTGCCCAATAGCAATTTACCTTCTATCCAGTGCAGCTTCTGCAATGTGCAGCATAAACATATGGGCCAAGAAAGTTCCTTTTAGCCTGCAAGCTCACCGAAAGGCCGCAGGTGTCTCACCCCTTTCCCAGAAGCCAAAGAACTGTCCTTTTTCTCTTGCAGAACCATGAGAAGCAGCAGTCACTGATAACTACTGATCCAATGCAGACCAATTAATGGCATCCCCTTAGATACCTGCTATGGAGAAAGTAACCTGTGGATGACTTCATAATGCCTATGACCTCAGCCTGTGTCTTCACATGAACTAGTGAGTGAGCTGGCAAAGTGCACACATCAGAGCCTCTATGTGAAACCTGGATGTGACTAACTGACAGGAGGATGCACACATATGTATAACAAAAGTGCACCCTCTAGCAGCAAGGCATGGAGAAACACATCAAACCTTATTTTTCATACAGTATATCACAGCAAGACCTGCACAGCAGCCTTGATACATGTTAGTTAGAAAAATATAGTCTATCTCAATTCCAAGCTGTACTCACTCACCCTTCATTCCACCTAAAGAGACAAACTCCCACAAGGGGCAGCCATACCACCACTGTCTATGCGCTGCACCTCCCTCTAGCTGGAAAATCATATGTCCAAGTGACCCACTACCCATGTGTCATGCTACTAAAACTCTTTACATGCAGAAGAAACTAGATAGATAGATAGATAGATAGATAGGAGGGTCAATGTGTGCATGTTAATTAAAGTGGGAAGGTCTGAGAAGATGTATATACTGCACATGGCCACAGAAAGAAATACAGACAATTAGAGAGGATATTACTTTTATTTTTTGTAAGTAATTACAAGTCAATTATATTTTCCTCTACTGGATCATTACCTTGTCATGGTGAAGGCACTTGTGCACCTCAAAGAAGCTGTGAGCAATACCATGTAGGGTCACCCAAGATGAGCAGGCCATAGCAGAGAGGTCAGACAAATCGTGTTTCACTAGAGAAGGAACTGGCAATCCACTACAGTATCTTTGCCATAAAAATCTTATGGATGAACACAACCAGACACAAGATGTGCCTGGCGTGCTGAGGTCCATACGGTCACAGACATTCGGACATGACTGAACAACCAAATCACATTTTACTTAAAGAAAATGTCAGCATGTTGATCAAAAATATTTTCTATTCTTATGAATGAGGAGCGCATTGAGGCCTAGTATGCCATTTCTTAGGGATTTACAGAAATTAAGACTAAGTGCATACGAGGTCTCCCATCCAGGCACCAGCCAGGGAGAAGCTTGCTTAAGTTCAAGGAAAAGACAGCATGTGTTACATGCAAGTTTATAGGGAACATTGGCCCCGACGTGCCTATATTCCACTTTAGACATGAACTTCCCTTGTGTAATCCCATGTTTTTTCAGATGTTTGAAGCAATAGACTTGGTAAAAGGTGCAATGGACACACAGAAACATAGATTTAAGGCAAATTAGAACCAATAAAAGTCATTTGTATATATAACAATTCATAAAATAAAGACTTTTCTTGCTGCCCAATAGCAATTGACCTTCTATCCAGTGCAGCTTCTGCAATGTGCAGCATAAACATATGGGCCAAGAAAGTTCCTTTTAGCCTGCAAGCTCACCGAAAGACCGCAGGTGTCTCACCCCTTTCCCAGAAGCCAAAGAACTGTCCTTTTTCTCTTGCAGAACTATGAGAAGCAGCAGTCACTGATAACTACTGATCCAATGCAGACCAATTAATGGCATCCCCTTAGATACCTGCTATGGAGAAAGTAACCTGTGGATGACTTCATAATGCCTATGACCTCAGCCTGTGTCTTCACATGAACTAGTGAGTGAGCTGGCAAAGTGCACACATCAGAGCCTCTAGGTGAAACCTGGATGTGACTAACTGACAGGAGGATGCACACATATGTATAACAAAAGTGCACCCTCTAGCAGCGAGGCATGGAGAAACACATCAAACCTTATTTTTCATACAGTATATCACAGCAAGACCTGCACAGCAGCCTTGATACATGTTAGTTAGAAAAAAACTCCCACAAGGGGCAGCCATACCACCACTGTCTATGCGCTGCACCTCCCTCTAGCTGGAAAATCATATGTCCAAGTGACCCACTACCCACGTGTCATGCTACTAAAACTCTTTACATGCAGAAGAAACTAGATAGATAGATAGATAGATAGGAGGGTCAATGTGTGCATGTTAATTAAAGTGGGAAGGTCTGAGAAGATGTATATCCTGCACATGGCCACAGAAAGAAATACAGACAATTAGAGAGGATATTACTTTTATTTTTTGGAAGTAATTACAAGTCAATTATATTTTCCTCTACTGGATCATTACCTTGTCATGGTGAAGGCACTTGTGCACCTCAAAGAAGCTGTGAGCAATACCATGTAGGGTCACCCAAGATGAGCAGGCCATAGCAGAGAGGTCAGACAAATCGTGTTTCACTGGAGAAGGAACTGGCAATCCACTACAGTATCTTTGCCATAAAAATCTTATGGATGAACACAACCAGACACAAGATGTGCCTGGCGTGCTGAGGTCCATACGGTCACAGACATTCGGACATGACTGAACAACCAAATCACATTTTACTTAAAGAAAATGTCAGCATGTTGATCAAAAATATTTTCTATTCTTATGAATGAGGAGCGCATTGAGGCCTAGTATGCCATTTCTTAGGGATTTACAGAAATTAAGACTAAGTGCATACGAGGTCTCCCATCCAGGCACCAGCCAGGGAGAAGCTTGCTTAAGTTCAAGGAAAAGACAGCATGTGTTACACGCCAGTTTATAGGGAACATTGGCCCTGACGTGCCTATATTCCACTTTAGACATGAACTTCCCTTGTGTAATCCCATGTTTTTTCAGATGTTTGAAGCAATAGACTTGGTAAAAGGTGCAATGGACACACAGAAACATAGATTTAAGGCAAATTAGAACCAATAAAAGTCATTTGTATATATAACAATTCATAAAATAAAGACTTTTCTTGCTGCCCAATAGCAATTTACCTTCTATCCAGTGCAGCTTCTGCAATGTGCAGCATAAACATATGGGCCAAGAAAGTTCCTTTTAGCCTGCAAGCTCACCGAAAGGCCGCAGGTGTCTCACCCCTTTCCCAGAAGCCAAAGAACTGTCCTTTTTCTCTTGCAGAACCATGAGAAGCAGCAGTCACTGATAACTACTGATCCAATGCAGACCAATTAATGGCATCCCCTTAGATACCTGCTATGGAGAAAGTAACCTGTGGATGACTTCATAATGCCTATGACCTCAGCCTGTGTCTTCACATAAACTAGTGAGTGAGCTGGCAAAGTGCACACATCAGAGCCTCTAGGTGAAACCTGGATGTGACTAACTGACAGGAGGATGCACACATATGTATAACAAAAGTGCACCCTCTAGCAGCGAGGCATGGAGAAACACATCAAACCTTATTTTTCATACAGTATATCACAGCAAGACCTGCACAGCAGCCTTGATACATGTTAGTTAGAAAAATATAGTCTATCTCAATTCCAAGCTGTACTCACTCACCCCTCATTCCACCTAAAGAGACAAACTCCCACAAGGGGCAGCCATACCACCACTGTCTATGCGCTGCACCTCCCTCTAGCTGGAAAATCATATGTCCAAGTGACCCACTACCCACGTGTCATGCTACTAAAACTCTTTACATGCAGAAGAAACTAGATAGATAGATAGATAGATAGGAGGGTCAATGTGTGCATGTTAATTAAAGTGGGAAGGTCTGAGAAGATGTATATACTGCACATGGCCACAGAAAGAAATACAGACAATTAGAGAGGATATTACTTTTATTTTTTGTAAGTAATTACAAGTCAATTATATTTTCCTCTACTGGATCATTACCTTGTCATGGTGAAGGCACTTGTGCACCTCAAAGAAGCTGTGAGCAATACCATGTAGGGTCACCCAAGATGAGCAGGCCATAGCAGAGAGGTCAGACAAATCGTGTTTCACTAGAGAAGGAACTGGCAATCCACTACAGTATCTTTGCCATAAAAATCTTATGGATGAACACAACCAGACACAAGATGTGCCTGGCGTGCTGAGGTCCATACGGTCACAGACATTCGGACATGACTGAACAACCAAATCACATTTTACTTAAAGAAAATGTCAGCATGTTGATCAAAAATATTTTCTATTCTTATGAATGAGGAGCACATTGAGGCCTAGTATGCCATTTCTTAGGGATTTACAGAAATTAAGACTAAGTGCATACGAGGTCTCCCATCCAGGCACCAGCCAGGGAGAAGCTTGCTTAAGTTCAAGGAAAAGACAGCATGTGTTACACGCAAGTTTATAGGGAACATTGGCCCTGACGTGCCTATATTCCACTTTAGACATGAACTTCCCTTGTGTAATCCCATGTTTTTTCAGATGTTTGAAGCAATAGACTTGGTAAAAGGTGCAATGGACACACAGAAACATAGATTTAAGGCAAATTAGAACCAATAAAAGTCATTTGTATATATAACAATTCATAAAATAAAGACTTTTCTTGCTGCCCAATAGCAATTTACCTTCTATCCAGTGCAGCTTCTGCAATGTGCAGCATAAACATATGGGCCAAGAAAGTTCCTTTTAGCCTGCAAGCTCACCGAAAGACCGCAGGTGTCTCACCCCTTTCCCAGAAGCCAAAGAACTGTCCTTTTTCTCTTGCAGAACCATGAGAAGCAGCAGTCACTGATAACTACTGATCCAATGCAGACCAATTAATGGCATCCCCTTAGATACCTGCTATGGAGAAAGTAACCTGTGGATGACTTCATAATGCCTATGACCTCAGCCTGTGTCTTCACATGAACTAGTGAGTGAGCTGGCAAAGTGCACACATCAGAGCCTCTAGGTGAAACCTGGATGTGACTAACTGACAGGAGGATGCACACATATGTATAACAAAAGTGCACCCTCTAGCAGCGAGGCATGGAGAAACACATCAAACCTTATTTTTCATACAGTATATCACAGCAAGACCTGCACAGCAGTCTTGATACATGTTAGTTAGAAAAAAACTCCCACAAGGGGCAGCCATACCACCACTGTCTATGCGCTGCACCTCCCTCTAGCTGGAAAATCATATGTCCAAGTGACCCACTACCCACGTGTCATGCTACTAAAACTCTTTACATGCAGAAGAAACTAGATAGATAGATAGATAGATAGGAGGGTCAATGTGTGCATGTTAATTAAAGTGGGAAGGTCTGAGAAGATGTATATACTGCACATGGCCACAGAAAGAAATACAGACAATTAGAGAGGATATTACTTTTATTTTTTGTAAGTAATTACAAGTCAATTATATTTTCCTCTACTGGATCATTACCTTGTCATGGTGAAGGCACTTGTGCACCTCAAAGAAGCTGTGAGCAATACCATGTAGGGTCACCCAAGATGAGCAGGCCATAGCAGAGAGGTCAGACAAATCGTGTTTCACTGGAGAAGGAACTGGCAATCCACTACAGTATCTTTGCCATAAAAATCTTATGGATGAACACAACCAGACACAAGATGTGCCTGGCGTGCTGAGGTCCATACGGTCACAGACATTCGGACATGACTGAACAACCAAATCACATTTTACTTAAAGAAAATGTCAGCATGTTGATCAAAAATATTTTCTATTCTTATGAATGAGGAGCGCATTGAGGCCTAGTATGCCATTTCTTAGGGATTTACAGAAATTAAGACTAAGTGCATACGAGGTCTCCCATCCAGGCACCAGCCAGGGAGAAGCTTGCTTAAGTTCAAGGAAAAGACAGCATGTGTTACATGCAAGTTTATAGGGAACATTGGCCCTGACGTGCCTATATTCCACTTTAGACATGAACTTCCCTTGTGTAATCCCATGTTTTTTCAGATGTTTGAAGCAATAGACTTGGTAAAAGGTGCAATGGACACACAGAAACATAGATTTAAGGCAAATTAGAACCAATAAAAGTCATTTGTATATATAACAATTCATAAAATAAAGACTTTTCTTGCTGCCCAATAGCAATTTACCTTCTATCCAGTGCAGCTTCTGCAATGTGCAGCATAAACATATGGGCCAAGAAAGTTCCTTTTAGCCTGCAAGCTCACCGAAAGGCCGCAGGTGTCTCACCCCTTTCCCAGAAGCCAAAGAACTGTCCTTTTTCTCTTGCAGAACCATGAGAAGCAGCAGTCACTGATAACTACTGATCCAATGCAGACCAATTAATGGCATCCCCTTAGATACCTGCTATGGAGAAAGTAACCTGTGGATGACTTCATAATGCCTATGACCTCAGCCTGTGTCTTCACATAAACTAGTGAGTGAGCTGGCAAAGTGCACACATCAGAGCCTCTAGGTGAAACCTGGATGTGACTAACTGACAGGAGGATGCACACATATGTATAACAAAAGTGCACCCTCTAGCAGCAAGGCATGGAGAAACACATCAAACCTTATTTTTCATACAGTATATCACAGCAAGACCTGCACAGCAGTCTTGATACATGTTAGTTAGAAAAATATAGTCTATCTCAATTCCAAGCTGTACTCACTCACCCCTCATTCCACCTAAAGAGACAAACTCCCACAAGGGGCAGCCATACCACCACTGTCTATGCACTGCACCTCCCTCTAGCTGGAAAATCATATGTCCAAGTGACCCACTACCCACGTGTCATGCTACTAAAACTCTTTACATGCAGAAGAAACTAGATAGATAGATAGATAGATAGATAGATAGATAGATAGATAGATAGATAGATAGATAGATAGGAGGGTCAATGTGTGCATGTTAATTAAAGTGGGAAGGTCTGAGAAGATGTAAATACTGCACATGCCACAGAAAGAAATACAGACAATTAGAGAGGATATTACTTTTATTTTTTGTAAGTAATTACAAGTCAATTATATTTTCCTCTACTGGATCATTACCTTGTCATGGTGAAGGCACTTGTGCACCTCAAAGAAGCTGTGAGCAATACCATGTAGGGTCACCCAAGATGAGCAGGCCATAGCAGAGAGGTCAGACAAATCGTGTTTCACTGGAGAAGGAACTGGCAATCCACTACAGTATCTTTGCCATAAAAATCTTATGGATGAACACAACCAGACACAAGATGTGCCTGGCGTGCTGAGGTCCATACGGTCACAGACATTCGGACATGACTGAACAACCAAATCACATTTTACTTAAAGAAAATGTCAGCATGTTGATCAAAAATATTTTCTATTCTTATGAATGAGGAGCGCATTGAGGCCTAGTATGCCATTTCTTAGGGATTTACAGAAATTAAGACTAAGCGCATACGAGGTCTCCCATCCAGGCACCAGCCAGGGAGAAGCTTGCTTAAGTTCAAGGAAAAGACAGCATGTGTTACATGCAAGTTTATAGGGAACATTGGCCCTGACGTGCCTATATTCCACTTTAGACATGAACTTCCCTTGTGTAATCCCATGTTTTTTCAGATGTTTGAAGCAATAGACTTGGTAAAAGGTGCAATGGACACACAGAAACATAGATTTAAGGCAAATTAGAACCAATAAAAGTCATTTGTATATATAACAATTCATAAAATAAAGACTTTTCTTGCTGCCCAATAGCAATTTACCTTCTATCCAGTGCAGCTTCTGCAATGTGCAGCATAAACATATGGGCCAAGAAAGTTCCTTTTAGCCTGCAAGCTCACCGAAAGGCCGCAGGTGTCTCACCCCTTTCCCAGAAGCCAAAGAACTGTCCTTTTTCTCTTGCAGAACCATGAGAAGCAGCAGTCACTGATAACTACTGATCCAATGCAGACCAATTAATGGCATCCCCTTAGATACCTGCTATGGAGAAAGTAACCTGTGGATGACTTCATAATGCCTATGACCTCAGCCTGTGTCTTCACATAAACTAGTGAGTGAGCTGGCAAAGTGCACACATCAGAGCCTCTATGTGAAACCTGGATGTGACTAACTGACAGGAGGATGCACACATATGTATAACAAAAGTGCACCCTCTAGCAGCGAGGCATGGAGAAACACATCAAACCTTATTTTTCATACAGTATATCACAGCAAGACCTGCACAGCAGCCTTGATACATGTTAGTTAGAAAAATATAGTCTATCTCAATTCCAAGCTGTACTCACTCACCCCTCATTCCACCTAAAGAGACAAACTCCCACAAGGGGCAGCCATACCACCACTGTCTATGCGCTGCACCTCCCTCTAGCTGGAAAATCATATGTCCAAGTGACCCACTACCCACGTGTCATGCTACTAAAACTCTTTACATGCAGAAGAAACTAGATAGATAGATAGATAGATAGGAGGGTCAATGTGTGCATGTTAATTAAAGTGGGAAGGTCTGAGAAGATGTATATACTGCACATGGCCACAGAAAGAAATACAGACAATTAGAGAGGATATTACTTTTATTTTTTGTAAGTAATTACAAGTCAATTATATTTTCCTCTACTGGATCATTACCTTGTCATGGTGAAGGCACTTGTGCACCTCAAAGAAGCTGTGAGCAATACCATGTAGGGTCACCCAAGATGAGCAGGCCATAGCAGAGAGGTCAGACAAATCGTGTTTCACTAGAGAAGGAACTGGCAATCCACTACAGTATCTTTGCCATAAAAATCTTATGGATGAACACAACCAGACACAAGATGTGCCTGGCGTGCTGAGGTCCATACGGTCACAGACATTCGGACATGACTGAACAACCAAATCACATTTTACTTAAAGAAAATGTCAGCATGTTGATCAAAAATATTTTCTATTCTTATGAATGAGGAGCACATTGAGGCCTAGTATGCCATTTCTTAGGGATTTACAGAAATTAAGACTAAGTGCATACGAGGTCTCCCATCCAGGCACCAGCCAGGGAGAAGCTTGCTTAAGTTCAAGGAAAAGACAGCATGTGTTACACGCAAGTTTATAGGGAACATTGGCCCTGACGTGCCTATATTCCACTTTAGACATGAACTTCCCTTGTGTAATCCCATGTTTTTTCAGATGTTTGAAGCAATAGACTTGGTAAAAGGTGCAATGGACACACAGAAACATAGATTTAAGGCAAATTAGAACCAATAAAAGTCATTTGTATATATAACAATTCATAAAATAAAGACTTTTCTTGCTGCCCAATAGCAATTTACCTTCTATCCAGTGCAGCTTCTGCAATGTGCAGCATAAACATATGGGCCAAGAAAGTTCCTTTTAGCCTGCAAGCTCACCGAAAGGCCGCAGGTGTCTCACCCCTTTCCCAGAAGCCAAAGAACTGTCCTTTTTCTCTTGCAGAGCCATGAGAAGCAGCAGTCACTGATAACTACTGATCCAATGCAGACCAATTAATGGCATCCCCTTAGATACCTGCTATGGAGAAAGTAACCTGTGGATGACTTCATAATGCCTATGACCTCAGCCTGTGTCTTCACATGAACTAGTGAGTGAGCTGGCAAAGTGCACACATCAGAGCCTCTATGTGAAACCTGGATGTGACTAACTGACAGGAGGATGCACACATATGTATAACAAAAGTGCACCCTCTAGCAGCGAGGCATGGAGAAACACATCAAACCTTATTTTTCATACAGTATATCACAGCAAGACCTGCACAGCAGCCTTGATACATGTTAGTTAGAAAAAAACTCCCACAAGGGGCAGCCATACAACCACTGTCTATGCGCTGCACCTCCCTCTAGCTGGAAAATCATATGTCCAAGTGACCCACTACCCACGTGTCATGCTACTAAAACTCTTTACATGCAGAAGAAACTAGATAGATAGATAGATAGATAGGAGGGTCAATGTGTGCATGTTAATTAAAGTGGGAAGGTCTGAGAAGATGTATATACTGCACAAGGCCACAGAAAGAAATACAGACAATTAGAGAGGATATTACTTTTATTTTTTGTAAGTAATTACAAGTCAATTATATTTTCCTCTACTGGATCATTACCTTGTCATGGTGAAGGCACTTGTGCACCTCAAAGAAGCTGTGAGCAATACCATGTAGGGTCACCCAAGATGAGCAGGCCATAGCAGAGAGGTCAGACAAATCGTGTTTCACTGGAGAAGGAACTGGCAATCCACTACAGTATCTTTGCCATAAAAATCTTATGGATGAACACAACCAGACACAAGATGTGCCTGGCGTGCTGAGGTCCATACGGTCACAGACATTCGGACATGACTGAACAACCAAATCACATTTTACTTAAAGAAAATGTCAGCATGTTGATCAAAAATATTTTCTATTCTTATGAATGAGGAGCGCATTGAGGCCTAGTATGCCATTTCTTAGGGATTTACAGAAATTAAGACTAAGTGCATACGAGGTCTCCCATCCAGGCACCAGCCAGGGAGAAGCTTGCTTAAGTTCAAGGAAAAGACAGCATGTGTTACACGCCAGTTTATAGGGAACATTGGCCCTGACGTGCCTATATTCCACTTTAGACATGAACTTCCCTTGTGTAATCCCATGTTTTTTCAGATGTTTGAAGCAATAGACTTGGTAAAAGGTGCAATGGACACACAGAAACATAGATTTAAGGCAAATTAGAACCAATAAAAGTCATTTGTATATATAACAATTCATAAAATAAAGACTTTTCTTGCTGCCCAATAGCAATTTACCTTCTATCCAGTGCAGCTTCTGCAATGTGCAGCATAAACATATGGGCCAAGAAAGTTCCTTTTAGCCTGCAAGCTCACCGAAAGGCCGCAGGTGTCTCACCCCTTTCCCAGAAGCCAAAGAACTGTCCTTTTTCTCTTGCAGAACCATGAGAAGCAGCAGTCACTGATAACTACTGATCCAATGCAGACCAATTAATGGCATCCCCTTAGATACCTGCTATGGAGAAAGTAACCTGTGGATGACTTCATAATGCCTATGACCTCAGCCTGTGTCTTCACATAAACTAGTGAGTGAGCTGGCAAAGTGCACACATCAGAGCCTCTAGGTGAAACCTGGATGTGACTAACTGACAGGAGGATGCACACATATGTATAACAAAAGTGCACCCTCTAGCAGCGAGGCATGGAGAAACACATCAAACCTTATTTTTCATACAGTATATCACAGCAAGACCTGCACAGCAGCCTTGATACATGTTAGTTAGAAAAATATAGTCTATCTCAATTCCAAGCTGTACTCACTCACCCCTCATTCCACCTAAAGAGACAAACTCCCACAAGGGGCAGCCATACCACCACTGTCTATGCGCTGCACCTCCCTCTAGCTGGAAAATCATATGTCCAAGTGACCCACTACCCACGTGTCATGCTACTAAAACTCTTTACATGCAGAAGAAACTAGATAGATAGATAGATAGGAGGGTCAATGTGTGCATGTTAATTAAAGTGGGAAGGTCTGAGAAGATGTATATACTGCACATGGCCACAGAAAGAAATACAGACAATTAGAGAGGATATTACTTTTATTTTTTGTAAGTAATTACAAGTCAATTATATTTTCCTCTACTGGATCATTACCTTGTCATGGTGAAGGCACTTGTGCACCTCAAAGAAGCTGTGAGCAATACCATGTAGGGTCACCCAAGATGAGCAGGCCATAGCAGAGAGGTCAGACAAATCGTGTTTCACTGGAGAAGGAACTGGCAATCCACTACAGTATCTTTGCCATAAAAATCTTATGGATGAACACAACCAGACACAAGATGTGCCTGGCGTGCTGAGGTCCATACGGTCACAGACATTCGGACATGACTGAACAACCAAATCACATTTTACTTAAAGAAAATGTCAGCATGTTGATCAAAAATATTTTCTATTCTTATGAATGAGGAGCGCATTGAGGCCTAGTATGCCATTTCTTAGGGATTTACAGAAATTAAGACTAAGCGCATACGAGGTCTCCCATCCAGGCACCAGCCAGGGAGAAGCTTGCTTAAGTTCAAGGAAAAGACAGCATGTGTTACATGCAAGTTTATAGGGAACATTGGCCCTGACGTGCCTATATTCCACTTTAGACATGAACTTCCCTTGTGTAATCCCATGTTTTTTCAGATGTTTGAAGCAATAGACTTGGTAAAAGGTGCAATGGACACACAGAAACATAGATTTAAGGCAAATTAGAACCAATAAAAGTCATTTGTATATATAACAATTCATAAAATAAAGACTTTTCTTGCTGCCCAATAGCAATTTACCTTCTATCCAGTGCAGCTTCTGCAATGTGCAGCATAAACATATGGGCCAAGAAAGTTCCTTTTAGCCTGCAAGCTCACCGAAAGACCGCAGGTGTCTCACCCCTTTCCCAGTAGCCAAAGAACTGTCCTTTTTCTCTTGCAGAGCCATGAGAAGCAGCAGTCACTGATAACTACTGATCCAATGCAGACCAATTAATGGCATCCCCTTAGATACCTGCTATGGAGAAAGTAACCTGTGGATGACTTCATAATGCCTATGACCTCAGCCTGTGTCTTCACATGAACTAGTGAGTGAGCTGGCAAAGTGCACACATCAGAGCCTCTAGGTGAAACCTGGATGTGACTAACTGACAGGAGGATGCACACATATGTATAACAAAAGTGCACCCTCTAGCAGCGAGGCATGGAGAAACACATCAAACCTTATTTTTCATACAGTATATCACAGCAAGACCTGCACAGCAGTCTTGATACATGTTAGTTAGAAAAAAACTCCCACAAGGGGCAGCCATACCACCACTGTCTATGCGCTGCACCTCCCTCTAGCTGGAAAATCATATGTCCAAGTGACCCACTACCCACGTGTCATGCTACTAAAACTCTTTACATGCAGAAGAAACTAGATAGATAGATAGATAGATAGGAGGGTCAATGTGTGCATGTTAATTAAAGTGGGAAGGTCTGAGAAGATGTATATCCTGCACATGGCCACAGAAAGAAATACAGACAATTAGAGAGGATATTACTTTTATTTTTTGGAAGTAATTACAAGTCAATTATATTTTCCTCTACTGGATCATTACCTTGTCATGGTGAAGGCACTTGTGCACCTCAAAGAAGCTGTGAGCAATACCATGTAGGGTCACCCAAGATGAGCAGGCCATAGCAGAGAGGTCAGACAAATCGTGTTTCACTGGAGAAGGAACTGGCAATCCACTACAGTATCTTTGCCATAAAAATCTTATGGATGAACACAACCAGACACAAGATGTGCCTGGCGTGCTGAGGTCCATACGGTCACAGACATTCGGACATGACTGAACAACCAAATCACATTTTACTTAAAGAAAATGTCAGCATGTTGATCAAAAATATTTTCTATTCTTATGAATGAGGAGCGCATTGAGGCCTAGTATGCCATTTCTTAGGGATTTACAGAAATTAAGACTAAGTGCATACGAGGTCTCCCATCCAGGCACCAGCCAGGGAGAAGCTTGCTTAAGTTCAAGGAAAAGACAGCATGTGTTACATGCAAGTTTATAGGGAACATTGGCCCTGACGTGCCTATATTCCACTTTAGACATGAACTTCCCTTGTGTAATCCCATGTTTTTTCAGATGTTTGAAGCAATAGACTTGGTAAAAGGTGCAATGGACACACAGAAACATAGATTTAAGGCAAATTAGAACCAATAAAAGTCATTTGTATATATAACAATTCATAAAATAAAGACTTTTCTTGCTGCCCAATAGCAATTTACCTTCTATCCAGTGCAGCTTCTGCAATGTGCAGCATAAACATATGGGCCAAGAAAGTTCCTTTTAGCCTGCAAGCTCACCGAAAGGCCGCAGGTGTCTCACCCCTTTCCCAGAAGCCAAAGAACTGTCCTTTTTCTCTTGCAGAACCATGAGAAGCAGCAGTCACTGATAACTACTGATCCAATGCAGACCAATTAATGGCATCCCCTTAGATACCTGCTATGGAGAAAGTAACCTGTGGATGACTTCAGAATGCCTATGACCTCAGCCTGTGTCTTCACATAAACTAGTGAGTGAGCTGGCAAAGTGCACACATCAGAGCCTCTATGTGAAACCTGGATGTGACTAACTGACAGGAGGATGCACACATATGTATAACAAAAGTGCACCCTCTAGCAGCAAGGCATGGAGAAACACATCAAACCTTATTTTTCATACAGTATATCACAGCAAGACCTGCACAGCAGTCTTGATACATGTTAGTTAGAAAAATATAGTCTATCTCAATTCCAAGCTGTACTCACTCACCCCTCATTCCACCTAAAGAGACAAACTCCCACAAGGGGCAGCCATACCACCACTGTCTATGCACTGCACCTCCCTCTAGCTGGAAAATCATATGTCCAAGTGACCCACTACCCACGTGTCATGCTACTAAAACTCTTTACATGCAGAAGAAACTAGATAGATAGATAGATAGATAGATAGATAGATAGATAGATAGATAGATAGATAGATAGATAGATAGATAGATAGGAGGGTCAATGTGTGCATGTTAATTAAAGTGGGAAGGTCTGAGAAGATGTAAATACTGCACATGCCACAGAAAGAAATACAGACAATTAGAGAGGATATTACTTTTATTTTTTGTAAGTAATTACAAGTCAATTATATTTTCCTCTACTGGATCATTACCTTGTCATGGTGAAGGCACTTGTGCACCTCAAAGAAGCTGTGAGCAATACCATGTAGGGTCACCCAAGATGAGCAGGCCATAGCAGAGAGGTCAGACAAATCGTGTTTCACTGGAGAAGGAACTGGCAATCCACTACAGTATCTTTGCCATAAAAATCTTATGGATGAACACAACCAGACACAAGATGTGCCTGGCGTGCTGAGGTCCATACGGTCACAGACATTCGGACATGACTGAACAACCAAATCACATTTTACTTAAAGAAAATGTCAGCATGTTGATCAAAAATATTTTCTATTCTTATGAATGAGGAGCGCATTGAGGCCTAGTATGCCATTTCTTAGGGATTTACAGAAATTAAGACTAAGCGCATACGAGGTCTCCCATCCAGGCACCAGCCAGGGAGAAGCTTGCTTAAGTTCAAGGAAAAGACAGCATGTGTTACATGCAAGTTTATAGGGAACATTGGCCCTGACGTGCCTATATTCCACTTTAGACATGAACTTCCCTTGTGTAATCCCATGTTTTTTCAGATGTTTGAAGCAATAGACTTGGTAAAAGGTGCAATGGACACACAGAAACATAGATTTAAGGCAAATTAGAACCAATAAAAGTCATTTGTATATATAACAATTCATAAAATAAAGACTTTTCTTGCTGCCCAATAGCAATTTACCTTCTATCCAGTGCAGCTTCTGCAATGTGCAGCATAAACATATGGGCCAAGAAAGTTCCTTTTAGCCTGCAAGCTCACCGAAAGGCCGCAGGTGTCTCACCCCTTTCCCAGAAGCCAAAGAACTGTCCTTTTTCTCTTGCAGAACCATGAGAAGCAGCAGTCACTGATAACTACTGATCCAATGCAGACCAATTAATGGCATCCCCTTAGATACCTGCTATGGAGAAAGTAACCTGTGGATGACTTCATAATGCCTATGACCTCAGCCTGTGTCTTCACATGAACTAGTGAGTGAGCTGGCAAAGTGCACACACCAGAGCCTCTAGGTGAAACCTGGATGTGACTAACTGACAGGAGAATGCACACATATGTATAACAAAAGTGGACCCTCTAGCAGCAAGGCATGGAGAAACACATCAAACCTTATTTTTCACACAGTATATCACAGCAAGACCTGCACAGCAGCCTTGATACATGTTAGTTAGAAAAATATAGTCTATCTCAATTCCAAGCTGTACTCACTCACCCCTCATTCCACCTAAAGAGACAAACTCCCACAAGGGGCAGCCATACCACCACTGTCTATGAGCTGCACCTCCCTCTAGCTGGAAAATCATATGTCCAAGTGACCCACTACCCACGTGTCATGCTACTAAAACTCTTTACATGCAGAAGAAACTAGATAGATAGATAGATAGATAGATAGATAGAGAGATAGATTGATAGATAGATAGGAGGGTCAATGTGTGCATGTTAATTAAAGTGGGAAGGTCTGAGAAGATGTATATACTGCACATGGCCACAGAAAGAAATACAGACAATTAGAGAGGATATTACTTTTATTTTTTGTAAGTAATTACAAGTCAATTATATTTTCCTCTACTGGATCATTACCTTGTCATGGTGAAGGCACTTGTGCACCTCAAAGAAGCTGTGAGCAATACCATGTAGGGTCACCCAAGATGAGCAGGCCATAGCAGAGAGGTCAGACAAATCGTGTTTCACTGGAGAAGGAACTGGCAATCCACTACAGTATCTTTGCCATAAAAATCTTATGGATGAACACAACCAGACACAAGATGTGCCTGGCGTGCTGAGGTCCATACGGTCACAGACATTCGGACATGACTGAACAACCAAATCACATTTTACTTAAAGAAAATGTCAGCATGTTGATCAAAAATATTTTCTATTCTTATGAATGAGGAGCGCATTGAGGCCTAGTATGCCATTTCTTAGGGATTTACAGAAATTAAGACTAAGTGCATACGAGGTCTCCCATCCAGGCACCAGCCAGGGAGAAGCTTGCTTAAGTTCAAGGAAAAGACAGCATGTGTTACATGCAAGTTTATAGGGAACATTGTCCCTGACGTGCCTATATTCCACTTTAGACATGAACTTCCCTTGTGTAATCCCATGTTTTTTCAGATGTTTGAAGCAATAGACTTGGTAAAAGGTGCAATGGACACACAGAAACATAGATTTAAGGCAAATTAGAACCAATAAAAGTCATTTGTATATATAACAATTCATAAAATAAAGACTTTTCTTGCTGCCCAATAGCAATTTACCTTCTATCCAGTGCAGCTTCTGCAATGTGCAGCATAAACATATGGGCCAAGAAAGTTCCTTTTAGCCTGCAAGCTCACCGAAAGGCCGCAGGTGTCTCACCCCTTTCCCAGAAGCCAAAGAACTGTCCTTTTTCTCTTGCAGAGCCATGAGAAGCAGCAGTCACTGATAACTACTGATCCAATGCAGACCAATTAATGGCATCCCCTTAGATACCTGCTATGGAGAAAGTAACCTGTGGATGACTTCATAATGCCCATAACCTCAGCCTGTGTCTTCACATGAACTAGTGAGTGAGCTGGCAAAGTGCACACATCAGAGCCTCTAGGTGAAACCTGGATGTGACTAACTGACAGGAGGATGCACACATATGTATAACAAAAGTGCACCTTCTAGCAGCGAGGCATGGAGAAACACATCAAACCTTATTTTTCATACAGTATATCACAGCAAGACCTGCACAGCAGCCTTGATACATGTTAGTTAGAAAAATATAGACTATCTCAATTCCAAGCTGTACTCACTCACCCTTCATTCCACCTAACGAGACAAACTCCCACAAGGGGCAGCCATACCACCACTGTCTATGCGCTGCACCTCCCTCTAGCTGGAAAATCATATGTCCAAGTGACCCACTACCCACGTGTCATGCTACTAAAACTCTTTACATGCAGAAGAAACTAGATAGATAGATAGATAGATAGATAGATAGATAGGAGGGTCAATGTGTGCATGTTAATTAAAGTGGGAAGGTCTGAGAAGATGTATATACTGCACATGGCCACAGAAAGAAATACAGACAATTAGAGAGGATATTACTTTTATTTTTTGGAAGTAATTACAAGTCAATTATATTTTCCTCTACTGGATCATTACCTTGTCATGGTGAAGGCACTTGTGCACCTCAAAGAAGCTGTGAGCAATACCATGTAGGGTCACCCAAGATGAGCAGGCCATAGCAGAGAGGTCAGACAAATCGTGTTTCACTGGAGAAGGAACTGGCAATCCACTACAGTATCTTTGCCATAAAAATCTTATGGATGAACACAACCAGACACAAGATGTGCCTGGCGTGCTGAGGTCCATACGGTCACAGACATTCGGACATGACTGAACAACCAAATCACATTTTACTTAAAGAAAATGTCAGCATGTTGATCAAAAATATTTTCTATTCTTATGAATGAGGAGCGCATTGAGGCCTAGTATGCCATTTCTTAGGGATTTACAGAAATTAAGACTAAGCGCATACGAGGTCTCCCATCCAGGCACCAGCCAGGGAGAAGCTTGCTTAAGTTCAAGGAAAAGACAGCATGTGTTACATGCAAGTTTATAGGGAACATTGGCCCTGACGTGCCTATATTCCACTTTAGACATGAACTTCCCTTGTGTAATCCCATGTTTTTTCAGATGTTTGAAGCAATAGACTTGGTAAAAGGTGCAATGGACACACAGAAACATAGATTTAAGGCAAATTAGAACCAATAAAAGTCATTTGTATATATAACAATTCATAAAATAAAGACTTTTCTTGCTGCCCAATAGCAATTTACCTTCTATCCAGTGCAGCTTCTGCAATGTGCAGTATAAACATATGGGCCAAGAAAGTTCCTTTTAGCCTGGAAGCTCACCGAAAGGCCGCAGGTGTCTCACCCCTTTCCCAGAAGCCAAAGAACTGTCCTTTTTCTCTTGCAGAATCACGAGAAGCAGCAGTCACTGATAACTACTGATCCAATGCAGACCAATTAATGGCATCCCCTTAGATACCTGCTATGGAGAAAGTAACCTGTGGATGACTTCATAATGCCTATGACCTCAGCCTGTGTCTTCACATGAACTAATGAGTGAGCTGGCAAAGTGCACACATCAGAGCCTCTAGGTGAAACCTGGATGTGACTAACTGACAGGAGGATGCACACACATGTATAACAAAAGTGCACCCTCTAGCAGCAAGGCATGGAGACGCATCAAACCTTATTTTTCATACAGTATATCACAGCAAGACCTGCACAGCAGCCTTGATACATGTTAGTTAGAAAAATATAGTCTATCTCAATTCCAAGCTGTACTCACTCACCCCTCATTCCACCTAAAGAGACAAACTCCCACAAGGGGCAGCCATACCACCACTGTCTATGCGCTGCACCTCCCTCTAGCTGGAAAATCATATGTCCAAGTGACCCACTACCCACGTATCATGCTACTAAAACTCTTTACATGCAGAAGAAACTAGATAGATAGATAGATAGATAGGAGGGTCAATGTGTGCATGTTAATTAAAGTGGGAAGGTCTGAGAAGATGTATATACTGCACATGGCCACAGAAAGAAATACAGACAATTAGAGAGGATATTACTTTTATTTTTTGGAAGTAATTACAAGTCAATTATATTTTCCTCTACTGGATCATTACCTTGTCATGGTGAAGGCACTTGTGCACCTCAAAGAAGCTGTGAGCAATACCATGTAGGGTCACCCAAGATGAGCAGGCCATAGCAGAGAGGTCAGACAAATCGTGTTTCACTGGAGAAGGAACTGGCAATCCACTACAGTATCTTTGCCATAAAAATCTTATGGATGAACACAACCAGACACAAGATGTGCCTGGCGTGCTGAGGTCCATACGGTCACAGACATTCGGACATGACTGAACAACCAAATCACATTTTACTTAAAGAAAATGTCAGCATGTTGATCAAAAATATTTTCTATTCTTATGAATGAGGAGCGCATTGAGGCCTAGTATGCCATTTCTTAGGGATTTACAGAAATTAAGACTAAGTGCATACGAGGTCTCCCATCCAGGCACCAGCCAGGGAGAAGCTTGCTTAAGTTCAAGGAAAAGACAGCATGTGTTACACGCAAGTTTATAGGGAACATTGGCCCTGACGTGCCTATATTCCACTTTAGACATGAACTTCCCTTGTGTAATCCCATGTTTTTTCAGATGTTTGAAGCAATAGACTTGGTAAAAGGTGCAATGGACAAACAGAAACATAGATTTAAGGCAAATTAGAACCAATAAAAGTCATTTGTATATATAACAATTCATAAAATAAAGACTTTTCTTGCTGCCCAATAGCAATTTACCTTCTATCCAGTGCAGCTTCTGCAATGTGCAGCATAAACATATGGGCCAAGAAAGTTCCTTTTAGCCTGCAAGCTCACCGAAAGGCCGCAGGTGTCTCACCCCTTTCCCAGAAGCCAAACAACTGTCCTTTTTCTCTTGCAGAGCCATGAGAAGCAGCAGTCACTGATAACTACTGATCCAATGCAGACCAATTAATGGCATCCCCTTAGATACCTGCTATGGAGAAAGTAACCTGTGGATGACTTCATAATGCCCATGACCTCAGCCTGTGTCTTCACATGAACTAGTGAGTGAGCTGGCAAAGTGCACACATCAGAGCCTCTAGGTGAAACCTGGATGTGACTAACTGACAGGAGGATGCACACATATGTATAACAAAAGTGCACCCTCTAGCAGCAAGGCATGGAGACACATCAAACCTTATTTTTCATACAGTATATCACAGCAAGACCTGCACAGCAGCCTTGATACATGTTAGTTAGAAAAATATAGTCTATCTCAATTCCAAGCTGTACTCACTCACCCCTCATTCCACCTAAAGAGACAAACTCCCACAAGGGGCAGCCATACCACTACTGTCTATGCACTGCACCTCCCTCTAGCTGGAAAATCATATTTCCAAGTGACCCACTACCCACGTGTCATGCTACTAAGACTCTTTACATGCAGAAGAAACTAGATAGATAGATAGATAGATAGATAGATTGATAGATAGATAGATAGATAGATAGATAGATAGATAGATAGATAGATAGATAGATAGATAGGAGGGTCAATGTGTGCATGTTAATTAAAGTGGGAAGGTCTGAGAAGATGTATATACTGCACATGGCCACAGAAAGAAATACAGACAATTAGAGAGGATATTACTTTTATTTTTTGGAAGTAATTACAAGTCAATTATATTTTCCTCTACTGGATCATTACCTTGTCATGGTGAAGGCACTTGTGCACCTCAAAGAAGCTGTGAGCAATACCATGTAGGGTCACCCAAGATGAGCAGGCCATAGCAGAGAGGTCAGACAAATCGTGTTTCACTGGAGAAGGAACTGGCAATCCACTACAGTATCTTTGCCATAAAAATCTTATGGATGAACACAACCAGACACAAGATGTGCCTGGCGTGCTGAGGTCCATACGGTCACAGACATTCGGACATGACTGAACAACCAAATCACATTTTACTTAAAGAAAATGTCAGCATGTTGATCAAAAATATTTTCTATTCTTATGAATGAGGAGCGCATTGAGGCCTAGTATGCCATTTCTTAGGGATTTACAGAAATTAAGACTAAGCGCATACGAGGTCTCCCATCCAGGCACCAGCCAGGGAGAAGCTTGCTTAAGTTCAAGGAAAAGACAGCATGTGTTACATGCAAGTTTATAGGGAACATTGGCCCTGACGTGCCTATATTCCACTTTAGACATGAACTTCCCTTGTGTAATCCCATGTTTTTTCAAATGTTTGAAGCAATAGACTTGGTAAAAGGTGCAATGGACACACAGAAACATAGATTTAAGGCAAATTAGAACCAATAAAAGTCATTTGTATATATAACAATTCATAAAATAAAGACTTTTCTTGCTGCCCAATAGCAATTTACCTTCTATCCAGTGCAGCTTCTGCAATGTGCAGTATAAACATATGGGCCAAGAAAGTTCCTTTTAGCCTGGAAGCTCACCGAAAGGCCGCAGGTGTCTCACCCCTTTCCCAGAAGCCAAAGAACTGTCCTTTTTCTCTTGCAGAATCACGAGAAGCAGCAGTCACTGATAACTACTGATCCAATGCAGACCAATTAATGGCATCCCCTTAGATACCTGCTATGGAGAAAGTAACCTGTGGATGACTTCATAATGCCTATGACCTCAGCCTGTGTCTTCACATGAACTAGTGAGTGAGCTGGCAAAGTGCACACATCAGAGCCTCTAGGTGAAACCTGGATGTGACTAACTGACAGGAGGATGCACACATATGTATAACAAAAGTGCACCCTCTAGCAGCAAGGCATGGAGACGCATCAAACCTTATTTTTCATACAGTATATCACAGCAAGACCTGCACAGCAGCCTTGATACATGTTAGTTAGAAAAATATAGTCTATCTCAATTCCAAGCTGTACTCACTCACCCCTCATTCCACCTAAAGAGACAAACTCCCACAAGGGGCAGCCATACCACCACTGTCTATGCGCTGCACCTCCCTCTAGCTGGAAAATCATATGTCCAAGTGACCCACTACCCACGTGTCATGCTACTAAAACTCTTTACATGCAGAAGAAACTAGATAGATAGATAGATAGATAGATAGATAGATAGATAGATAGATAGATAGATAGGAGGGTCAATGTGTGCATGTTAATTGAAGTGGGAAGGTCTGAGAAGATGTATATACTGCACATGGCCACAGAAAGAAATACAGACAATTAGAGAGGATATTACTTTTATTTTTTGTAAGTAATTACAAGTCAATTATATTTTCCTCTACTGGATCATTACCTTGTCATGGTGAAGGCACTTGTGCACCTCAAAGAAGCTGTGAGCAATACCATGTAGGGTCACCCAAGATGAGCAGGCCATAGCAGAGAGGTCAGACAAATCGTGTTTCACTAGAGAAGGAACTGGCAATCCACTACAGTATCTTTGCCATAAAAATCTTATGGATGAACACAACCAGACACAAGATGTGCCTGGCGTGCTGAGGTCCATACGGTCACAGACATTCGGACATGACTGAACAACCAAATCACATTTTACTTAAAGAAAATGTCAGCATGTTGATCAAAAATATTTTCTATTCTTATGAATGAGGAGCGCATTGAGGCCTAGTATGCCATTTCTTAGGGATTTACAGAAATTAAGACTAAGCGCATACGAGGTCTCCCATCCAGGCACCAGCCAGGGAGAAGCTTGCTTAGGTTCAAGGAAAAGACAGCATGTGTTACATGCAAGTTTATAGGGAACATTGGCCCTGACGTGCCTATATTCCACTTTAGACATGAACTTCCCTTGTGTAATCCCATGTTTTTTCAGATGTTTGAAGCAATAGACTTGGTAAAAGGTGCAATGGACACACAGAAACATAGATTTAAGGCAAATTAGAACCAATAAAAGTCATTTGTATATATAACAATTCATAAAATAAAGACTTTTCTTGCTGCCCAATAGCAATTTACCTTCTATCCAGTGCAGCTTCTGCAATGTGCAGCATAAACATATGGGCCAAGAAAGTTCCTTTTAGCCTGCAAGCTCACCGAAAGACCGCAGGTGTCTCACCCCTTTCCCAGTAGCCAAAGAACTGTCCTTTTTCTCTTGCAGAACCATGAGACGCAGCAGTCACTGATAACTACTGATCCAATGCAGACCAATTAATGGCATCCCCTTAGATACCTGCTATGGAGAAAGTAACCTGTGGATGACTTCATAATGCCTATGACCTCAGCCTGTGTCTTCACATGAACTAGTGAATGAGCTGGCAAAGTGCACACATCAGAGCCTCTAAGTGAAACCTGGATGTGACTAACTGACAGGAGGATGCACACATATGTATAACAAAAGTGCACCCTCTAGCAGCGAGGCATGGAGAAACACAGCAAACCTTATTTTTCATACAATATATCACAGCAAGACCTGCACAGCAGTCTTGATACATGTTAGTTAGAAAAATATAGTCTATCTCAATTCCAAGCTGTACTCACTCACCCCTCATTCCACCTAAAGAGACAAACTCCCACAAGGGGCAGCCATACCACCACTGTCTATGCGCTGCACCTCCCTCTAGCTGGAAAATCATATGTCCAAGTGACCCACTACCCACGTGTCATGCTACTAAAACTCTTTACATGCAGAAGAAACTAGATAGATAGATAGATAGATAGATAGATAGATAGATAGATAGATAGATAGATAGATAGATAGGAGGGTCAATGTGTGCATGTTAATTGAAGTGGGAAGGTCTGAGAAGATGTATATACTGCACATGGCCACAGAAAGAAATACAGACAATTAGAGAGGATATTACTTTTATTTTTTGTAAGTAATTACAAGTCAATTATATTTTCCTCTACTGGATCATTACCTTGTCATGGTGAAGGCACTTGTGCACCTCAAAGAAGCTGTGAGCAATACCATGTAGGGTCACCCAAGATGAGCAGGCCATAGCAGAGAGGTCAGACAAATCGTGTTTCACTAGAGAAGGAACTGGCAATCCACTACAGTATCTTTGCCATAAAAATCTTATGGATGAACACAACCAGACACAAGATGTGCCTGGCGTGCTGAGGTCCATACGGTCACAGACATTCGGACATGACTGAACAACCAAATCACATTTTACTTAAAGAAAATGTCAGCATGTTGATCAAAAATATTTTCTATTCTTATGAATGAGGAGCGCATTGAGGCCTAGTATGCCATTTCTTAGGGATTTACAGAAATTAAGATTAAGCGCATAAAATAAAGACTTTTCTTGCTGCCCAATGTGCAGCATAAACATATGGGCCAAGAAAATTCCTTTTAGCCTGCAAGCTCACCCCTTTCCCAGAAGCCAAAGAACTGCCATTTTTCTCTTGCAGAACCATGAGAAGTAGCAGTCACTGATAACTACTGATCCAATGCAGACCAACTAATGGCATCCCCTTAGATACCTGCTATGGAGAAAGTAACCTGTGGATGACTTCTTAATGCCTATGACCTCAGCCTGTGTCTTCACATGAACTAGTGAGTGAGCTGGCAAAGGGCACACATCAGAGCCACTAGGTGAAACCTGGATGTGACTGACTGACAGGAGGATGCACACATATGTATAACAAAAGTGCACCCTCTAGCAGCGAGGCATGGAGAAACACATCAAACCTTATTTTTCATACAGTATATCACAGCAAGACCTGCACAGCAGCCTTGATACATGTTAGACCATATTTTTCTAACTATCTCAATTCCAAGCTGTACTCACTCACCCCTCATTCCACCTAAAGAGACAAACTCCCACAAGGGGCAGCCATACCACCACTGTCTATGCGCTGCACCTCCCTCTAGCTGGAAAATCATATGTCCAAGTGACCCACTACCCACGTGTCATGCTACTAAAACTCTTTACATTCAGAAGAAACCAGACAGATAGATAGATAGATAGATAGATAGGAGGGTCAATGTGTGCATGTTAATTAAAGTGGGAAGGTCTGAGAAGATGTATATACTGCACATGGCCACAGAAAGAAATACAGACAATTAGAGAGGATATTACTTTTATTTTTTGTAAGTAATTACAAGTCAATTATATTTTCCTCTACTGGATCATTACCTTGTCATGGTGGAGGCACTTGTGCACCTCAAAGATGCTGTGAGCAATACCATGTAGGGTCACCCAAGATGAGCAGGCCATAGCAGAGAGGTCAGAAAAATCATGTTTAACTGGAGAAGGAACTAGCAATCCACTGGCGTGCTGAGGTCCATATGGTCACAGACATTCGGACATGACTGAACAACCAAATCACATTTTACTTAAAGAAAATGTCAGCATGTTGATCAAAAATATTTTCTATTCTTATGAATGAGGAGCGCATTGAGGCCTAGTATGCCATTTCTTAGGGATTTACAGAAATTAAGACTAAGCGCATAAAATAAAGACTTTTCTTGCTGCCCAATGTGCAGCATAAACATATGGGCCAAGAAAATTCCTTTTAGCCTGCAAGCTCACCCCTTTCCCAGAAGCCAAAGAACTGCCCTTTTTCTCTTGCAGAACCATGAGAAGCAGCAGTCACTGATAACTACTGATCCAATGCAGACCAACTAATGGCATCCCCTTAGATACCTGCTATGGAGAAAGTAACCTGTGGATGACTTCATAATGCCTATGACCTCAGCCTGTGTCTTCACATGAACTAGTGAGTGAGCTGGCAAAGTGCACACATCAGAGCCTCTAGGTGAAACCTGGATGTGACTGACTGACAGGAGGATGCACACAGAAGTATAACAAAAGTGCACCCTCTAGCAGCGAGGCATGGAGAAACACATCAAACCTTATTTTTCATACAGTATATCACAGCAAGACCTGCACAGCAGCCTTGATACATGTTAGTTAGAAAAATATAGTCTATCTCAATTCCAAGCTGTACTCACTCACCCCTCATTCCACCTAAAGAGACAAACTCCCACAAGGGGCAGCCATACCACTACTGTCTATGTCACCTCCCTCTAGCTGGAAAATCATATTTCCAAGTGACCCACTACCCACGTGTCATGCTACTAAGACTCTTTACATGCAGAAGAAACTAGATAGATAGATAGATAGATAGATAGATAGATAGATAGATAGATAGATAGATAGATAGATAGATAGATAGATAGATAGATAGATAGATTGATAGATAGATAGATAGATAGATAGATAGATAGATAGATAGATAGATAGATAGATAGATAGATAGATAGATAGATAGGAGGGTCAATGTGTGCATGTTAATTAAAGTGGGAAGGTCTGAGAAGATGTATATACTGCACATGGCCACAGAAAGAAATACAGACAATTAGAGAGGATATTACTTTTATTTTTTGTAAGTAATTACAAGTAAATTAAATTTTCCTCTACTGGATCATTACCTTGTCATGGTTAAGGCACTTGTGCACCTCAAAGAAGCTGTGAGCAATGCCATGTAGGGTCACCCAAGATGAGCAGGCCATAGCAGAGAGGTCAGACAAATGGTGTTTCACTGGAGAAGGAACTGGCAATCCACTGGCGTGCTGAGGTCCATACGGTCACAGACATTCGGACATGACTGAACAACCAAATCACATTTTACTTAAAGAAAATGTCAGCATGTTGATCAAAAATATTTTCTATTCTTATGAATGAGGAGCGCATTGAGGCCTAGTATGCCATTTCTTAGGGATTTACAGAAATTAAGACTAAGCGCATAAAATAAAGACTTTTCTTGCTGCCCAATGTGCAGCATAAACATATGGGCCAAGAAAGTTCCTTTTAGCCTGCAAGCTCACCGAAAGGCCGCAGGTGTCTCACCCCTTTCCCAGAAGCCAAAGAACTGCCCTTTTTCTCTTGCAGAACCATGAGAAGCAGCAGTCACTGATAACTACTGATCCAATGCAGACCAACTAATTGCATCCCCTTAGATACCTGCTATGGAGAAAGTAACCTGTGGATGACTTCATAATGCCTATGACCTCAGCCTGTGTCTTCACATGAACTAGTGAGTGAGCTGGCAAAGTGCACATATCAGAGCCTCTAGGTGAAACCTGGATGTGACTGACTGACAGGAGGATGCACACATATGTATAACAAAAGTGCACCCTCTAGCATGAAGGCATGGAGAAACACATCAAACCTTATTTTTCATACAGTATATCACAGCAAGACCTGCACAGCAGCCTTGATACATGTTAGTTAGAAAAATATGGTCTATCTCAATTCCAAGCTGTACTCACTCACCCCTCATTCCACCTAAAGAGACAAACTCCCACAAGGGGCAGCCATACCACCACTGTCTATGCGCTGCACCTCCCTCTAGCTGGAAAATCATATGTCCAAGTGACCCACTACCCACGTGTCATGCTACTAAAACTCTTTACATTCAGAAGAAACCAGACAGATAGATAGATAGATAGATAGATAGGAGGGTCAATGTGTGCATGTTAATTAAAGTGGGAAGGTCTGAGAAGATGTATATACTGCACATGGCCACAGAAAGAAATACAGACAATTAGAGAGGATATTACTTTTATTTTTTGTAAGTAATTACAAGTCAATTATATTTTCCTCTACTGGATCATTACCTTGTCATGGTGGAGGCACTTGTGCACCTCAAAGAAGCTGTGAGCAATACCATGTAGGGTCACCCAAGATGAGCAGGCCATAGCAGAGAGGTCAGACAAATCGTGTTTAACTGGAGAAGGAACTAGCAATCCACTGGCGTGCTGAGGTCCATATGGTTACAGACATTCGGACATGACTGAACAACCAAATCACATTTTACTTAAAGAAAATGTCAGCATGTTGATCAAAAATATTTTCTATTCTTATGAATGAGGAGCGCATTGAGGCCTAGTATGCCATTTCTTAGGGATTTACAGAAATTAAGACTAAGCGCATAAAATAAAGACTTTTCTTGCTGCCCAATGTGCAGCATAAACATATAGGCCAAGAAAATTCCTTTTAGCCTGCAAGCTCACCCCTTTCCCAGAAGCCAAAGAACTGCCCTTTTTCTCTCGCAGAACCCTGAGAAGCAGCAGTCACTGATAACTACTGATCCAATGCAGACCAACTAATGGCATCCCCTTAGATACCTGCTATGGAGAAAGTAACCTGTGGATGACTTCATAATGCCTATGAACTCAGCCTGTGTCTTCACATGAACTAGTGAGTGAGCTGGCAAAGTGCACACACCAGAGCCTCTAGGTGAAGCCTGGATGTCATTGACTGACTGGAGGATGCACCTAGATCTATAACAAAAGTGCACCCTCTAGCAGTGAGGCATGGAGAAACACATTAAACCTTATTTTTCATACAGTATATCACAGCAAGACCTGCACAGCAGCCTTGATACATGTTAGTTAGAAAAATATAGTCTATCTCAATTCCAAGCTGTACTCACTCACCCCTCATTCCACCTAAAGAGACAAACTCCCAAAAGGGGTAGCCGTACCACTGTCTATGCGCTGCACCTCCCTCTAGCTGGAAAATCATATGTCCAAGTGACCTACTACCCACGTGTCATGCTACTAAAACTCTTTACATGCAGAAGAAACCAGACAGATAGATAGATAGATAGATAGGTGGGTCAATGTGTGCATGTTAATTAAAGTGGGAAGGTCTGAGAAGATGTATATACTGCACATGGCCACAGAAAGAAAAACAGACAATTAGAGAGGATATTACTTGTAATTACTTACAAAAAATAAAAGTCAATTATATTTTCCTCTACTGGATCATTACCTTGTCATGGTGAAGGCACTTGTGCACCTCAATGAAGCTGTGAGCAATACCATGTAGGGTCACCCAAGATGGGCAGGCCATAGCAGAGAGGTCAGACAAATGGTGTTTCACTGGAGAAGGAACTGGCAATCCACTACAGTATCTTTGCCATAAAAATCTTATGGATGAGCACAACCAGACACAAGATGTGCCTGGCGTGCTGAGGTCCATACGGTCACAGACATTCGGACATGACTGAACAACCAAATCACATTTTACTTAAAGAAAATGTCAGCATGTTGATTAAAAATATTTTCTATTCTGGGGGGCGGAGCTAGCGTCTGGTGCAGGAAGACGCAGGGAGACAGAGCTCCTGCTCGAGAACTCCCAAAAGCGGCCCAAAAAGGGCCAAAAAGGGCCATAAGTCCGGCCAAAGCAGGCCACATCTCCCCACAAGACCGGGGGGATGCATAGGGGACACCCCCGAACCCCCCGAGGCACATCTGGAAAGCCCGCCGGCATAGTTAGCGCGGCCGCGCTCCGGCAGGGCACAGCAGGGCTGTAGCCCAACCAGTGCTCCTTTACAGGAGGCCCCCAAGACCCGTGGACCGGGGGTACAGTCCGGGTCCCGCTGGATCCGACACCAGGAGTGGTGCAGTCGTGCCAGGAGGGATCTCAGAGCTGGGAGGCGGCCATCTTGCCTGTGCACGAGGCGTCAACGCAGCAGGAGGCCCAGACAGGGTGAGTGCCCCAAGAGAGGGTCAGGGGCTCCCCGAGGGGCGATCCCAGACGACTGGCCAGGGCAGAGAGGCCTGAGAGGGCTGAGGAGGCAACAGGAGAGAGGGGGAAAAAGCCCGCGAAACGGGAGGCCGCCATTTTGTAAGCTGGGCCTGGTGGAAGGGCCCTGGTCAGCCCTATATCTCCCTACAGCATCCCACACTGCTTAGGAGTGCAACACTAAGAGACACTGAGGCTGCTGAGCTGGGGTCTGGCTGCTCAGGATAGGATCTGCCCTACAAACCTGGCACAGCGTAACCCTCTCCCTGATCCAGCTCATGTAAGTGACTCTGCATTTCTTTATTAAGCACATCACGGGTGCACGGCCATCTTTCTTGCTCCTTCACATACAGACTGCCTCTGGTAGCATATATCTGACCAGAATAACAGTGAGAAGGCTCCTACGCCAATTTTTCTGGCAGTGGCACAGACCACTATTTGCTCCACGTACATACACCTAGAAAGACACAGCATCAGGAGTGAAAGTAGCCTGGGAACGCAGACCCCCACCCTATGTGTGCGGCATCAATTACCCAGTATATATTGGCCATTGGCGCGAGGTTGTCACAGCGATTTAGGGCAATTCTGAAGTGACAGTGACACCTAGTAGTTGAACAATTCAAGACGCCAGGCAGGGGAGGCCTGAAGAACATGGGCACGCACGCTTCATATAGAAGGTATGTGCGGAAGGGATCCTGGAGCTAGAGGCAATGGGGAGGCGACAAGCAGAGTAAGCTGAAATAATGAGATCCTATTCATGAGCGACAAGGAATACCCCAGCACCCTAGCCGGAACAGCCGCAGCGCACATAATCGTCACAAACCCCATGCCAGGGGCGATATCCTAGCAGCCCACACAAGCTAAAATAGCTAACACCAGGGAGACCCTCTATAACCAAGACAAACCCACGGTGACCTGCGGGCCTGGAGCAGAAGCAGGACCGAGGATGAAGAAAGGGAAGAAAAGCATAACCTCCAGGGGCATTTCCGATCATTTCCCAGTGGCAACTACACCGAAAAGCAAAGCAGGGGAGAGCTCCCCAGAATGGTTGGAGATGTCAGAAGCTGAGGGAGACCGGCCCAATACAATCACAGATGTGGACTTCTCGGTGTCGGCAATGGCCAAATTCGAAGTGTTGCTGAAAACCCAGCAGGCGTTGGCCCTAAAGGAAGTGAGAGAAGAGATTTGTGCGGTGGGACAGAGAACCCATGAGCTGGAACGAACAACTGATCAATTCATATCCGTTCAGGAGGAAGATAAGCAGGAGATAAGTGCTAATACTTCTCGCATTGAGGCTCTGGAAAGCAAGATAGAGGATCTAGAGAATAGATCCCGTAGACACAACGTTCGTCTGAGAGGCGTCCCGACGAAAGTGGGTGACATCATGGCGTACCTTGAAGCAGTATTCTTTACCATCATTCCCGGCCATCAAAAGGAGGAACTGCTGATAGAAAGGGCCCATAGGGCACTGGGTGGCCCTAGCAACCCAGAAAAACCAAAAGACATTGTTGTGCGCTTTGTGAGACAAAGTTCCAGTGACTTGCTAATGGCTAAGGCAAGAAGGTTGCCCAAGATAGTGGGACCGGACGGTTCTTCTTTACAACTGTTTGCAGATCTTGCCCCAGCAACCTTAGCAAAAAGGAGAGAGATGAAACCAGCTCTGGAAATCTTAACTGCGAACAAAATCCAGTATAGATGGGGATTTCCATTTAGCATCCAATTTGAATGGAGGGAGCAATTACATAGAGCTTTTTCCCTGGCAAGCCTTCAAAAAAAGCTGGTGCATTTACAGCTGGTACCAGAAGGTAATAACCTGTTGGGTCAGCTACCCAGACCCAGAGAGAGGCCTTTCAGAGAATGGTCCGAAGTCTCCGTCAGGAAGAAACAAAGACACGACAACAGACTGGAGCAACGAGATCAGGGTGGTGGTACCAAGAAAGGGGAGCCACCATGTAATGACATAATGGACTGTTAAGCTATTTCATAGTAGCAGGGACTAAAGGCAGTACTTATGGTCAATAATGTAGAGTCTTACTTTACTGTTTGGGACGAGTCAGAGGGAAGCTGGGGTTTTGCTTAGCAACAAAGCGTATCAAGAACGAGGATCGCAGTTAGGATAATTAAAGCGGAAGCTTATAATGCTTGTTTGGTGCCCATAGTTTATTGGGGGAAGGTTTTTTTCTTTTTTTTGTTCTTCTCTTAGTAGAAAAAACTGAGTAGTATAGTTGTCTACTATCAGGAAGTTCCTCACTCTAGGGATCTTTAGTGGGTTCAGGGATCTCCACTCCCTAGGCACGAAGGTGCAAGATGGTTAGTTATGTGAGGAGGAGGGGGGAGGGTGGGGGGAACAGGGCCCAAAATGGTTTAGTTTTTCAAGTTTTGTTGTTAATGTGTTTTTACTGTATTTCTCTTGCTCAGGCTGTTAAAGAAACGGATGCACTGGCAACTCGCCGGCTCTCACGGACCTCTCCCGCGGAATCCAAATCGTCTGTCTCCACAAATTGTGAGTCACCATTGACAATAGTAACACATGACTATAATACCTATGGAGTCAGAATACGTCTGCATCACACATAACGTTAGAGGCTTTAACACCCCCTCCAAAAGAAGCAAAGCGTTCCAATCTTACAAAGCCCATAACCCGGCGGTTATATTTATCCAAAAAACACACTTTAAACGCCGCCAGGTCCTGTCCTTTATGGACAAAAACTTCCCCATATTTCACACTACATGTAGTAACTCTAAGAAGGAAGGGACAGCGATTCTGTTACACAAAAATTTCCCGTTCATACTAGACAAAAAAATTGTAGATAAGCAGGGATATTACCTGTTTCTGACAGGGATCGTCCTAGACCTTCCGGTTACCTTAGCCACCATGTATGCCCCTACTAACTCTCCACACAATCATTTAATCAGAGCGCTGAGACACCTAGCAAAAGTGAGGGAGCGTAAGATCATCCTGGGGGGAGACTTCAATCTGACGTTGGACGTGAAAAACGATAGAACGGGGAAAAACTTAGGAGGCAAATTCTCTAAAAAATTTAAAATAATTCAACTACTGCTGGGGGAACTAGGAATAGTGGATCTATGGAGGGAATGTCACCTAGGGGCTAGAGAGTTCACCTTCTACTCATACCCCCACAAAGTATACTCCAGAATAGATTACATACTAATGGACTCAATACTGTTGAAGGAGGCTAGGGGGGTGGAAATAGTACCCTGTGCTTGGTCAGACCATAGCCTGGTTAAGGCGACCATAAATCTAGGCCCCACAACTAAACCTCCATACAAGTGAAGACTGAACGAAAGAGTATTGACGATTCTGTCAGTTAAAGACAGAATAACCCAAAAATTAGAATTTTTCTTTGAGTCTAATGAGACACCGGAGATGGGGATTGGCTGGGTCTGGGTGGCGCATAAGGCCTACATCAGGGGCATGTGTATAAAGGAAGTGGCCAAGTTTAGTAAGGAACAGAAAGCTCGAAAAAGGAAAATTACGGAAGAGCTAGGCGTCCTAGAAAAGGGTAACCAACAAAAACCTAACAAGCAGACTAGGCGGGAAATTGAAAGAGTGAGAGTAGAATTGGATAAGATTTACTCAGAAAGTGCAGAAAAATTGCTTAGGAGAACTCATCATAAATTCTTCCTCCAAGCAAATAAACCTGATAGGATGCTGGCGAGAAAGTTAAAATCAAAACATATGCAATCAAGAATTCATTATATAAAAGTAGGGGGCAGTGTGAGAACGGCTAATCCCACTAGGATACTTTTATCAGAACCTCTACTCGGCGGCCGGTAAGGAAACGAAAGGTAGCATAAGATCATGGCTAGACAGGTACGATTTACCAAGATTTGAGGAAACTGAGGTAGAAGCGCTAAACACTAAAATTTCACTCGAAGAAGTTAGGAAAGGAATACAAGCTTTGAAGAATGGTAAAGCCCCGGGTCCAGATGGGTTCTCCAACATGTATTATAAGACCTTCAAGGATCAGTTGGCACCCAGATTAGCCAAATTGTATAACCATATCTTAGAGGGGCAGTCAATTCCCCCTGAAATGAATCTGGCCGAAATAACTCTTTTTCCTAAGGAAGGGAAGGACAACACAGAGGTTAAGAACTACAGGCCCATTTCTTTGCTGAACGGGGATATTAAACTCTTGGCTAAGATTATGGCGGACAGGGTCTCAAAATTTCTTCCACGTATTATCCACAAAGATCAGGTAGGGTTTGTCCCCCATAGACAAGCTCGAGATAACATTAGAAAAGTAATCAATTTAATCCACCATGCCAATAATAACAAAATCCCGGCGTGCCTTTTGGCGTTAGACATTGAGAAGGCCTTTGATTCTTTGGAGTGGCCATACCTTGGGGAGGTCTTAAAGAAATTTGGTTTTACAGGAGGATTCCTAAACTTAATTAATACATATTATAGAAACCCGGAAGCGCACCTGAAGCTCCAGGGCACACTGAATCAGACCATCAAAATTGGAAGGGGTACGAGACGGGGGTGTCCCCTGTCCCCCTTACTCTTTGCTATCGCAATTGAACCATTAGCACAGGCAATTAGGATGAACTCAGGGATCAAGGGTCTGGTAATAGGGCAACAACACTATAAACTTAACCTGTTTGCAGACGTTATGTTGTGCACAATAACAGAACCGGAACAGTCCATCACTACCTTGATGGACACCCTCTCAGAGTTTGGTCGCAAATCAGGGCTCCTCATTAACGTCGGGAAAACAGAAGCATTGGCTATAAATCTAGATTCTCACACTAAAGAATTAATATCAGACAATTTCAAATTCCAAAGGGCCAAAGACTACATTCAGTATCTAGGGATAAAAATCAAGCCGCATACAAATTCCTTATATAGGTCTAACTATCCCCCGCTTTATAAAAGACTTAGTGAAGATATGCATAAATGGTCTAGCTATCCTATTTCATGGCTGGGAAGGATTAACTCCTTTAAGATGACAATTCTACCGAAGCTGTTGTATCTGTTTAGGACCCTGCCAATCCCCGTCAATCAGGTAGACTTGAAAGGGTTTCAAAGGAAAGTATCCCAATTTACATGGAAGGGCAAACCCCCCAGAATTAAAAAGGAGATAATGTATAAGCACAAAGATAGGGGTGGACTATCATTCCCAGACCTGAAGAAATACTATAGAGCGGCGCAATTATCGTTTATTCCCTTAATTCATTCAGGGGTTCACCAACCGCTATGGAAAACACTAGAAGACCAGTGGCTAAACCATTACACCTGGGACACCCTGGTCTGGTTGGATGGGGTGCCGGAGGGTGTGGGAAAGGTTAAGCACCCGGTTATTGCCAATACGTTACAAGGATGGAAATGGGCCCTTAAACACACAAACCTTTTTAGACACCCATCCCCAATGCTCTCGGTATTTGGGCATCCACAGTCTCCAACAGGGATCAGCTCAGAGGCAAAATGGTGGTGGAAATCTAGGGGGCTGGATAGGCTAGGAGCTAGGCTAGGAACGGACATTCCAATAACATATGAATACTTGAGAGATCATCATAATATCCCTATTGATCAACATTTTAATTTCTGCAAAATCAGACATTTGGTCAATACTATAGGTAGAATATGTCAAAAAGTTCCCCTGACTAAAGGAATCATAGGGGGTATATACGAAATTTATAATACACCTACAGAACGGGTAAGGGATAAATACATAGAGGAATGGGAGAGGGACATAGGAGAACACTGGGAAACAGAGAAATGGGAGAAAGTTTGGAAAAATATTTATAAAGGTTCACTAAACCACACACTTCTAGAAACCGCCATTAAGGTCCTCCACAGAACTTACCTAACCCCTGTAAGAATGGCGAAGTGGAACAAATCAGGGGGGATATATTGTACAAGGGGTTGTCAGACCCCTGGCTCATTTATACACATGTGGTGGGAATGCCAGATCTTGCGGTTGACATTCTCAAAACCCCAGGAGGGGGCTCATTGGATTCATGTTTATTGGGAATCCCAGACCCACGGCTATCCCCAACACAAAATAGGCTACTACAGTTTATGTACATGGCTACCAAGTCACATATCGCTAAACATTGGAAAACGGATACACTTGAGCTTCAGGCTATAAAAAACAAAATAAACTATCTAGCAGTAAACGAGCACATGACACATATTTTGGCAGATTCGGTCCAGAAATACAGAGACATATGGGACCCATGGTTAGCATATGCGGGCTAGCAAGGTGGGAACACAGGTGGGTAAGGCGACAGAGAGAAGGCAAACAAAAGGGAAAAAAAAAAAGAAGGGGAAAAACTAGGAGGAGGAGGAAACGTGGGAGGCGCTGGAGAGTCCGGCGAGGAGCTATGAAGTCCAGAAAGGTAAAACGAATAGAAATTATAATACTTGTTTTCTTATATATTGTATGTGAAAATACAGATGACACTACAGTTTTGAATTTTGTTCAAGTTTAGGTGTGTAAGAATGAATAAAGGATATGGGGGATTGATATGTTGAATTAGGTTTCTGGGATCAAGAATAGATACCTTGTACATAGGAAGGTCATTTTTCAAGGGTAGTAAGAAGGGAAGGGCTAAAGGCTTAGATAACCAGGCTTAAACCCGAGTATGAGTATAAATAAAGACAAAAAAAACCCTATTAGAGATTGTTTTTCTGTTTTTTGTTTTATTTTAGAATTTCACATTTGGTTAGTTTAGTTGGCGTGGGTAAGATTTATTTAAGTTAAATGCTATATGGAATGTCGCAGGTAGGGTAAATACAGAGAACACTAGAAGGGGCATTTGGGGATTAAGGTTAATATTGCTAATTGTAATAGGCCCCATTAAGCCTAGCCTGCGAGCTATGGATTACTGAGTCGATAAATGAAAAGTTACAGAGGAAAAAAAAAAAAAAATAAGTTATACCCATTTATGGTTAGTGTTGTATTACTAGAAAACGGAAAAGGAGGGGGGAGTGGTCACGTTGATTGCAGAGTCAGGCTACAAATGTTTATAAAAATGGATGTAGAAGGTTAATTCCTGACCTGTGAGTCATGGCTTACTGATATATTGTTTGTTTAATGTTTGAAGTGACCAATAAAAACTATTGATGGAAAAAAATATATTTTCTATTCTTATGGATGAGGAGCGCATTGAGGCCTAGTATGCCATTTCTTCGGGATTTACAGAAATTAAGACTAAGCGCATACAAGGTCTCCCATCCAGGCACCAGCCAGGGAGAAGCTTGCTTAAGTTCAAGGAAAATACAGCATGTGTTATAAGCAGGTTTATAGGGAACATTGGCCCTGACGTGCCTATATTCCACTTTAGACATGAACTTCCCTTGTGTAATCCCATGTTTTTTCAGATGTTTGAAACAATAGACTTGGTAAAAGGTGCAATGGACACACACAAACATAGATTTAAGGCAAATTAGAACCAATAAAAGTCATTTGTATATATAACAATTCATAAAATAAAGACTTTTCTTGCTGTCCAATACCAATTTACCTTCTATCCAGTGCAGCTTTTGCAATGTGCAGCATAAACATATGGGCCAAGAAAGTTCCTTTTAGCCTGCAAGCTCACCGAAAGGCCGCAGGTGTCTCACCCCTTTCTCAGAAGCCAAAGAACTGCCCTTTTTGTCTTGCAGAACCATGAGAAGCAGCAGTCACTGATAACTACTGATCCAATGCAGACCAACTAATGGCATCCCCTTAGATACCTGCTATGGAGAAAGTAACCTGTGGATGACTTCATTATGCCTATGACGTCAGCCTGTGTCTTCACATGAACTAGTGAGTGAGCTGGCAAAGTGCACACACCAGAGCCTCTAGGTGAAGCCTGGATGTCATTGACTGACTGACAGGAGGATGCACCTAGATCTATAACAAAAGTGCACCCTCTAGCAGTGAGGCATGGAGAAACACATTAAACCTTATTTTTCATACAGTATATCACAGCAAGACGTGCACAGCATCCTTGATACATGTTAGTTAGTAAATTATAGTCTATCTCAATTCCAAGCTGTACTCACTCACCCCTCATTCCACCTAAAGAGACAAACTCCCACAAGGGGCAGCCGTACCACCACTGTCTATGCGCTGCACCTCCCTCTAGCTGGAAAATCATATGTCCAAGTGACCCACTACCCACGTGTCATGCTACTAAAACTCTTTACATGCAGAAGAAACCAGACAGACAGATAGATAGATAGATAGATAGGTAGATAGATAGGTAGATAGATAGATAGATAGATAGATAGATAGATAGATAGATAGATAGATAGATAGATAGATAGATAGGAGGGTCAATGTGTGCATGTTAATTAAAGTGGTAAGGACTGAGAAGATGTAGATACTGCACATGGCCACAGAAAGAAACACAGACAATTAGAGAGGATATTACTTTTATTTTTTGTAAGTAATTAGAAATCAATTATATTTTCCTCTACTGGATCATTACCTTGTCATGGTGGAGGCACTTGTGCACCTCAAAGAAGCTGTGAGCAATACCATGTAGGGTCACCCAAGATGAGCAGGCCATAGCAGAGAGGTCAGACAAATCGTGTTTAACTGGAGAAGGAACTAGCAATCCACTGGCGTGCTGAGGTCCATATGGTTACAGACATTCGGACATGACTGAACAACCAAATCACATTTTACTTAAAGAAAATGTCAGCATGTTGATCAAAAATATTTTCTATTCTTATGAATGAGGAGCGCATTGAGGCCTAGTATGCCATTTCTTAGGGATTTACAGAAATTAAGACTAAGCGCATAAAATAAAGACTTTTCTTGCTGCCCAATGTGCAGCATAAACATATAGGCCAAGAAAATTCCTTTTAGCCTGCAAGCTCACCCCTTTCCCAGAAGCCAAAGAACTGCCCTTTTTCTCTCGCAGAACCCTGAGAAGCAGCAGTCACTGATAACTACTGATCCAATGCAGACCAACTAATGGCATCCCCTTAGATACCTGCTATGGAGAAAGTAACCTGTGGATGACTTCATAATGCCTATGAACTCAGCCTGTGTCTTCACATGAACTAGTGAGTGAGCTGGCAAAGTGCACACACCAGAGCCTCTAGGTGAAGCCTGGATGTCATTGACTGACTGGAGGATGCACCTAGATCTATAACAAAAGTGCACCCTCTAGCAGTGAGGCATGGAGAAACACATTAAACCTTATTTTTCATACAGTATATCACAGCAAGACCTGCACAGCATCCTTGATACATGTTAGTTAGAAAAATATAGTCTATCTCAATTCCAAGCTGTACTCACTCACCCCTCATTCCACCTAAAGAGACAAACTCCCAAAAGGGGTAGCCGTACCACTGTCTATGCGCTGCACCTCCCTCTAGCTGGAAAATCATATGTCCAAGTGACCTACTACCCACGTGTCATGCTACTAAAACTCTTTACATGCAGAAGAAACCAGACAGATAGATAGATAGATAGATAGATAGATAGATAGGTGGGTCAATGTGTGCATGTTAATTAAAGTGGGAAGGTCTGAGAAGATGTATATACTGCACATGGCCACAGAAAGAAAAACAGACAATTAGAGAGGATATTACTTGTAATTACTTACAAAAAATAAAAGTCAATTATATTTTCCTCTACTGGATCATTACCTTGTCATGGTGAAGGCACTTGTGCACCTCAATGAAGCTGTGAGCAATACCATGTAGGGTCACCCAAGATGGGCAGGCCATAGCAGAGAGGTCAGACAAATGGTGTTTCACTGGAGAAGGAACTGGCAATCCACTACAGTATCTTTGCCATAAAAATCTTATGGATGAGCACAACCAGACACAAGATGTGCCTGGCGTGCTGAGGTCCATACGGTCACAGACATTCGGACATGACTGAACAACCAAATCACATTTTACTTAAAGAAAATGTCAGCATGTTGATTAAAAATATTTTCTATTCTGGGGGGCGGAGCTAGCGTCTGGTGCAGGAAGACGCAGGGAGACAGAGCTCCTGCTCGAGAACTCCCAAAAGCGGCCCAAAAAGGGCCAAAAAGGGCCATAAGTCCGGCCAAAGCAGGCCACATCTCCCCACAAGACCGGGGGGATGCATAGGGGACACCCCCGAACCCCCCGAGGCACATCTGGAAAGCCCGCCGGCATAGTTAGCGCGGCCGCGCTCCGGCAGGGCACAGCAGGGCTGTAGCCCAACCAGTGCTCCTTTACAGGAGGCCCCCAAGACCCGTTGACCGGGGGTACAGTCCGGGTCCCGCTGGATCCGACACCAGGAGTGGTGCAGTCGTGCCAGGAGGGATCTCAGAGCTGGGAGGCGGCCATCTTGCCTGTGCACGAGGCGTCAACGCAGCAGGAGGCCCAGACAGGGTGAGTGCCCCAAGAGAGGGTCAGGGGCTCCCCGAGGGGCGATCCCAGACGACTGGCCAGGGCAGAGAGGCCTGAGAGGGCTGAGGAGGCAACAGGAGAGAGGGGGAAAAAGCCCGCGAAACGGGAGGCCGCCATTTTGTAAGCTGGGCCTGGTGGAAGGGCCCTGGTCAGCCCTATATCTCCCTACAGCATCCCACACTGCTTAGGAGTGCAACACTAAGAGACACTGAGGCTGCTGAGCTGGGGTCTGGCTGCTCAGGATAGGATCTGCCCTACAAACCTGGCACAGCGTAACCCTCTCCCTGATCCAGCTCATGTAAGTGACTCTGCATTTCTTTATTAAGCACATCACGGGTGCACGGCCATCTTTCTTGCTCCTTCACATACAGACTGCCTCTGGTAGCATATATCTGACCAGAATAACAGTGAGAAGGCTCCTACGCCAATTTTTCTGGCAGTGGCACAGACCACTATTTGCTCCACGTACATACACCTAGAAAGACACAGCATCAGGAGTGAAAGTAGCCTGGGAACGCAGACCCCCACCCTATGTGTGCGGCATCAATTACCCAGTATATATTGGCCATTGGCGCGAGGTTGTCACAGCGATTTAGGGCAATTCTGAAGTGACAGTGACACCTAGTAGTTGAACAATTCAAGACGCCAGGCAGGGGAGGCCTGAAGAACATGGGCACGCACGCTTCATATAGAAGGTATGTGCGGAAGGGATCCTGGAGCTAGAGGCAATGGGGAGGCGACAAGCAGAGTAAGCTGAAATAATGAGATCCTATTCATGAGCGACAAGGAATACCCCAGCACCCTAGCCGGAACAGCCGCAGCGCACATAATCGTCACAAACCCCATGCCAGGGGCGATATCCTAGCAGCCCACACAAGCTAAAATAGCTAACACCAGGGAGACCCTCTATAACCAAGACAAACCCACGGTGACCTGCGGGCCTGGAGCAGAAGCAGGACCGAGGATGAAGAAAGGGAAGAAAAGCATAACCTCCAGGGGCATTTCCGATCATTTCCCAGTGGCAACTACACCGAAAAGCAAAGCAGGGGAGAGCTCCCCAGAATGGTTGGAGATGTCAGAAGCTGAGGGAGACCGGCCCAATACAATCACAGATGTGGACTTCTCGGTGTCGGCAATGGCCAAATTCGAAGTGTTGCTGAAAACCCAGCAGGCGTTGGCCCTAAAGGAAGTGAGAGAAGAGATTTGTGCGGTGGGACAGAGAACCCATGAGCTGGAACGAACAACTGATCAAATCATATCCGTTCAGGAGGAAGATAAGCAGGAGATAAGTGCTAATACTTCTCGCATTGAGGCTCTGGAAAGCAAGATAGAGGATCTAGAGAATAGATCCCGTAGACACAACGTTCGTCTGAGAGGCGTCCCGACGAAAGTGGGTGACATCATGGCGTACCTTGAAGCAGTATTCTTTACCATCATTCCCGGCCATCAAAAGGAGGAACTGCTGATAGAAAGGGCCCATAGGGCACTGGGTGGCCCTAGCAACCCAGAAAAACCAAAAGACATTGTTGTGCGCTTTGTGAGACAAAGTTCCAGTGACTTGCTAATGGCTAAGGCAAGAAGGTTGCCCAAGATAGTGGGACCGGACGGTTCTTCTTTACAACTGTTTGCAGATCTTGCCCCAGCAACCTTAGCAAAAAGGAGAGAGATGAAACCAGCTCTGGAAATCTTAACTGCGAACAAAATCCAGTATAGATGGGGATTTCCATTTAGCATCCAATTTGAATGGAGGGAGCAATTACATAGAGCTTTTTCCCTGGCAAGCCTTCAAAAAAAGCTGGTGCATTTACAGCTGGTACCAGAAGGTAATAACCTGTTGGGTCAGCTACCCAGACCCAGAGAGAGGCCTTTCAGAGAATGGTCCGAAGTCTCCGTCAGGAAGAAACAAAGACACGACAACAGACTGGAGCAACGAGATCAGGGTGGTGGTACCAAGAAAGGGGAGCCACCATGTAATGACATAATGGACTGTTAAGCTATTTCATAGTAGCAGGGACTAAAGGCAGTACTTATGGTCAATAATGTAGAGTCTTACTTTACTGTTTGGGACGAGTCAGAGGGAAGCTGGGGTTTTGCTTAGCAACAAAGCGTATCAAGAACGAGGATCGCAGTTAGGATAATTAAAGCGGAAGCTTATAATGCTTGTTTGGTGCCCATAGTTTATTGGGGGAAGGTTTTTTTCTTTTTTTTGTTCTTCTCTTAGTAGAAAAAACTGAGTAGTATAGTTGTCTACTATCAGGAAGTTCCTCACTCTAGGGATCTTTAGTGGGTTCAGGGATCTCCACTCCCTAGGCACGAAGGTGCAAGATGGTTAGTTATGTGAGGAGGAGGGGGGAGGGTGGGGGGAACAGGGCCCAAAATGGTTTAGTTTTTCAAGTTTTGTTGTTAATGTGTTTTTACTGTATTTCTCTTGCTCAGGCTGTTAAAGAAACGGATGCACTGGCAACTCGCCGGCTCTCACGGACCTCTCCCGCGGAATCCAAATCGTCTGTCTCCACAAATTGTGAGTCACCATTGACAATAGTAACACATGACTATAATACCTATGGAGTCAGAATACGTCTGCATCACACATAACGTTAGAGGCTTTAACACCCCCTCCAAAAGAAGCAAAGCGTTCCAATCTTACAAAGCCCATAACCCGGCGGTTATATTTATCCAAAAAACACACTTTAAACGCCGCCAGGTCCTGTCCTTTATGGACAAAAACTTCCCCATATTTCACACTACATGTAGTAACTCTAAGAAGGAAGGGACAGCGATGCTGTTACACAAAAATTTCCCGTTCATACTAGACAAAAAAATTGTAGATAAGCAGGGATATTACCTGTTTCTGACAGGGATCGTCCTAGACCTTCCGGTTACCTTAGCCACCATGTATGCCCCTACTAACTCTCCACACAATCATTTAATCAGAGCGCTGAGACACCTAGCAAAAGTGAGGGAGCGTAAGATCATCCTGGGGGGAGACTTCAATCTGACGTTGGACGTGAAAAACGATAGAACGGGGAAAAACTTAGGAGGCAAATTCTCTAAAAAATTTAAAATAATTCAACTACTGCTGGGGGAACTAGGAATAGTGGATCTATGGAGGGAATGTCACCTAGGGGCTAGAGAGTTCACCTTCTACTCATACCCCCACAAAGTATACTCCAGAATAGATTACATACTAATGGACTCAATACTGTTGAAGGAGGCTAGGGGGGTGGAAATAGTACCCTGTGCTTGGTCAGACCATAGCCTGGTTAAGGCGACCATAAATCTAGGCCCCACAACTAAACCTCCATACAAGTGAAGACTGAACGAAAGAGTATTGACGATTCTGTCAGTTAAAGACAGAATAACCCAAAAATTAGAATTTTTCTTTGAGTCTAATGAGACACCGGAGATGGGGATTGGCTGGGTCTGGGTGGCGCATAAGGCCTACATCAGGGGCATGTGTATAAAGGAAGCGGCCAAGTTTAGTAAGGAACAGAAAGCTCGAAAAAGGAAAATTACGGAAGAGCTAGGCGTCCTAGAAAAGGGTAACCAACAAAAACCTAACAAGCAGACTAGGCGGGAAATTGAAAGAGTGAGAGTAGAATTGGATAAGATTTACTCAGAAAGTGCAGAAAAATTGCTTAGGAGAACTCATCATAAATTCTTCCTCCAAGCAAATAAACCTGATAGGATGCTGGCGAGAAAGTTAAAATCAAAACATATGCAATCAAGAATTCATTATATAAAAGTAGGGGGCAGTGTGAGAACGGCTAATCCCACTAGGATACTTTTATCAGAACCTCTACTCGGCGGCCGGTAAGGAAACGAAAGGTAGCATAAGATCATGGCTAGACAGGTACGATTTACCAAGATTTGAGGAAACTGAGGTAGAAGCGCTAAACACTAAAATTTCACTCGAAGAAGTTAGGAAAGGAATACAAGCTTTGAAGAATGGTAAAGCCCCGGGTCCAGATGGGTTCTCCAACATGTATTATAAGACCTTCAAGGATCAGTTGGCACCCAGATTAGCCAAATTGTATAACCATATCTTAGAGGGGCAGTCAATTCCCCCTGAAATGAATCTGGCCGAAATAACTCTTTTTCCTAAGGAAGGGAAGGACAACACAGAGGTTAAGAACTACAGGCCCATTTCTTTGCTGAACGGGGATATTAAACTCTTGGCTAAGATTATGGCGGACAGGGTCTCAAAATTTCTTCCACGTATTATCCACAAAGATCAGGTAGGGTTTGTCCCCCATAGACAAGCTCGAGATAACATTAGAAAAGTAATCAATTTAATCCACCATGCCAATAATAACAAAATCCCGGCGTGCCTTTTGGCGTTAGACATTGAGAAGGCCTTTGATTCTTTGGAGTGGCCATACCTTGGGGAGGTCTTAAAGAAATTTGGTTTTACAGGAGGATTCCTAAACTTAATTAATACATATTATAGAAACCCGGAAGCGCACCTGAAGCTCCAGGGCACACTGAATCAGACCATCAAAATTGGAAGGGGTACGAGACGGGGGTGTCCCCTGTCCCCCTTACTCTTTGCTATCGCAATTGAACCATTAGCACAGGCAATTAGGATGAACTCAGGGATCAAGGGTCTGGTAATAGGGCAACAACACTATAAACTTAACCTGTTTGCAGACGTTATGTTGTGCACAATAACAGAACCGGAACAGTCCATCACTACCTTGATGGACACCCTCTCAGAGTTTGGTCGCAAATCAGGGCTCCTCATTAACGTCGGGAAAACAGAAGCATTGGCTATAAATCTAGATTCTCACACTAAAGAATTAATATCAGACAATTTCAAATTCCAAAGGGCCAAAGACTACATTCAGTATCTAGGGATAAAAATCAAGCCGCATACAAATTCCTTATATAGGTCTAACTATCCCCCGCTTTATAAAAGACTTAGTGAAGATATGCATAAATGGTCTAGCTATCCTATTTCATGGCTGGGAAGGATTAACTCCTTTAAGATGACAATTCTACCGAAGCTGTTGTATCTGTTTAGGACCCTGCCAATCCCCGTCAATCAGGTAGACTTGAAAGGGTTTCAAAGGAAAGTATCCCAATTTACATGGAAGGGCAAACCCCCCAGAATTAAAAAGGAGATAATGTATAAGCACAAAGATAGGGGTGGACTATCATTCCCAGACCTGAAGAAATACTATAGAGCGGCGCAATTATCGTTTATTCCCTTAATTCATTCAGGGGTTCACCAACCGCTATGGAAAACACTAGAAGACCAGTGGCTAAACCATTACACCTGGGACACCCTGGTCTGGTTGGATGGGGTGCCGGAGGGTGTGGGAAAGGTTAAGCACCCGGTTATTGCCAATACGTTACAAGGATGGAAATGGGCCCTTAAACACACAAACCTTTTTAGACACCCATCCCCAATGCTCTCGGTATTTGGGCATCCACAGTCTCCAACAGGGATCAGCTCAGAGGCAAAATGGTGGTGGAAATCTAGGGGGCTGGATAGGCTAGGAGCTAGGCTAGGAACGGACATTCCAATAACATATGAATACTTGAGAGATCATCATAATATCCCTATTGATCAACATTTTAATTTCTGCAAAATCAGACATTTGGTCAATACTATAGGTAGAATATGTCAAAAAGTTCCCCTGACTAAAGGAATCATAGGGGGTATATACGAAATTTATAATACACCTACAGAACGGGTAAGGGATAAATACATAGAGGAATGGGAGAGGGACATAGGAGAACACTGGGAAACAGAGAAATGGGAGAAAGTTTGGAAAAATATTTATAAAGGTTCACTAAACCACACACTTCTAGAAACCGCCATTAAGGTCCTCCACAGAACTTACCTAACCCCTGTAAGAATGGCGAAGTGGAACAAATCAGGGGGGATATATTGTACAAGGGGTTGTCAGACCCCTGGCTCATTTATACACATGTGGTGGGAATGCCAGATCTTGCGGTTGACATTCTCAAAACCCCAGGAGGGGGCTCATTGGATTCATGTTTATTGGGAATCCCAGACCCACGGCTATCCCCAACACAAAATAGGCTACTACAGTTTATGTACATGGCTACCAAGTCACATATCGCTAAACATTGGAAAACGGATACACTTGAGCTTCAGGCTATAAAAAACAAAATAAACTATCTAGCAGTAAACGAGCACATGACACATATTTTGGCAGATTCGGTCCAGAAATACAGAGACATATGGGACCCATGATTAGCATATGCGGGCTAGCAAGGTGGGAACACAGGTGGGTAAGGCGACAGAGAGAAGGCAAACAAAAGGGAAAAAAAAAAAGAAGGGGAAAAACTAGGAGGAGGAGGAAACGTGGGAGGCGCTGGAGAGTCCGGCGAGGAGCTATGAAGTCCAGAAAGGTAAAACGAATAGAAATTATAATACTTGTTTTCTTATATATTGTATGTGAAAATACAGATGACACTACAGTTTTGAATTTTGTTCAAGTTTAGGTGTGTAAGAATGAATAAAGGATATGGGGGATTGATATGTTGAATTAGGTTTCTGGGATCAAGAATAGATACCTTGTACATAGGAAGGTCATTTTTCAAGGGTAGTAAGAAGGGAAGGGCTATAGGCTTAGATAACCAGGCTTAAACCCGAGTATGAGTATAAATAAAGACAAAAAAAACCCTATTAGAGATTGTTTTTCTGTTTTTTGTTTTATTTTAGAATTTCACATTTGGTTAGTTTAGTTGGCGTGGGTAAGATTTATTTAAGTTAAATGCTATATGGAATGTCGCAGGTAGGGTAAATACAGAGAACACTAGAAGGGGCATTTGGGGATTAAGGTTAATATTGCTAATTGTAATAGGCCCCATTAAGCCTAGCCTGCGAGCTATGGATTACTGAGTCGATAAATGAAAAGTTACAGAGGAAAAAAAAAAAAAAATAAGTTATACCCATTTATGGTTAGTGTTGTATTACTAGAAAACGGAAAAGGAGGGGGGAGTGGTCACGTTGATTGCAGAGTCAGGCTACAAATGTTTATAAAAATGGATGTAGAAGGTTAATTCCTGACCTGTGAGTCATGGCTTACTGATATATTGTTTGTTTAATGTTTGAAGTGACCAATAAAAACTATTGATGGAAAAAAATATATTTTCTATTCTTATGGATGAGGAGCGCATTGAGGCCTAGTATGCCATTTCTTCGGGATTTACAGAAATTAAGACTAAGCGCATACAAGGTCTCCCATTTAGGCACCAGCCAGGGAGAAGCTTGCTTAAGTTCAAGGAAAATACAGCATGTGTTATAAGCAGGTTTATAGGGAACATTGGCCCTGACGTGCCTATATTCCACTTTAGACATGAACTTCCCTTGTGTAATCCCATGTTTTTTCAGATGTTTGAAACAATAGACTTGGTAAAAGGTGCAATGGACACACACAAACATAGATTTAAGGCAAATTAGAACCAATAAAAGTCATTTGTATATATAACAATTCATAAAATAAAGACTTTTCTTGCTGTCCAATACCAATTTACCTTCTATCCAGTGCAGCTTTTGCAATGTGCAGCATAAACATATGGGCCAAGAAAGTTCCTTTTAGCCTGCAAGCTCACCGAAAGGCCGCAGGTGTCTCACCCCTTTCTCAGAAGCCAAAGAACTGCCCTTTTTGTCTTGCAGAACCATGAGAAGCAGCAGTCACTGATAACTACTGATCCAATGCAGACCAACTAATGGCATCCCCTTAGATACCTGCTATGGAGAAAGTAACCTGTGGATGACTTCATTATGCCTATGACGTCAGCCTGTGTCTTCACATGAACTAGTGAGTGAGCTGGCAAAGTGCACACACCAGAGCCTCTAGGTGAAGCCTGGATGTCATTGACTGACTGACAGGAGGATGCACCTAGATCTATAACAAAAGTGCACCCTCTAGCAGTGAGGCATGGAGAAACACATTAAACCTTATTTTTCATACAGTATATCACAGCAAGACGTGCACAGCATCCTTGATACATGTTAGTTAGTAAATTATAGTCTATCTCAATTCCAAGCTGTACTCACTCACCCCTCATTCCACCTAAAGAGACAAACTCCCACAAGGGGCAGCCGTACCACCACTGTCTATGCGCTGCACCTCCCTCTAGCTGGAAAATCATATGTCCAAGTGACCCACTACCCACGTGTCATGCTACTAAAACTCTTTACATGCAGAAGAAACCAGACAGACAGATAGATAGATAGATAGATAGATAGATAGATAGGTAGATAGATAGGTAGATAGATAGATAGATAGATAGATAGATAGATAGATAGATAGATAGATAGATAGGAGGGTCAATGTGTGCATGTTAATTAAAGTGGTAAGGACTGAGAAGATGTAGATACTGCACATGGCCACAGAAAGAAACACAGACAATTAGAGAGGATATTACTTTTATTTTTTGTAAGTAATTAGAAATCAATTATATTTTCCTCTACTGGATCATTACCTTGTCATGGTGAAGGCACTTGTGCACCTCAAGGAAGCTGTGAGCAATACCATGTAGGGTCACCCAAGATGGGCAGGCCATAGCAGATAGGTCAGACAAATGATGTTTCCCTGGAGAAGGAACTGGCAATCCACTACAGTATCTTTGCCATAAAAATCTTATGGATGAGCACAACCAGACACAAGATGTGCCTGGCGTGCTGAGGTCCATACGGTCACAGACATTCGGACATGACTGAACAACCAAATCACATTTTACTTAAAGAAAATGTCAGCATGTTGATCAAAAATATTTTCTATTCTTATAAATGAGGAGCACATTGAGGCCTAGTATGCCATTTCTTAGGGATTTACAGAAATTAAGACTAAGCGCATACGAGGTCTCCCATCCAGGCACCAGCCAGGGAGAAGCTTGCTTAAGTCCAAGGAAAATACAGCATGTGTTACAAGCAGGTTTATAGGGAACATTGGCCCTGACGTGCCTATATTCCACTTTAGACATGAACTTCCCTTGTGTAATCCCATGTTTTTTCAGATGTTTGAAGCAATAGACTTGGTAAAAGGTGCAATGGACACACACAAACATAGATTTAAGGCAAATTAGAACCAATAAAAGTCATTTGTATATATAACAATTTATAAAATAAAGACTTTTCTTGCTGTCCAATACCAATTTACCTTCTATCCAGTGCAGCTTTTGCAATGTGCAGCATAAACATATGGGCCAAGAAAGTTCCTTTTAGCCTGCAAGCTCACCGAAAGGCCGCAGGTGTCTCACCCCTTTCTCAGAAGCCAAAGAACTGCCCTTTTTCTCTTGCAGAACCATGAGAAGCAGCAGTCACTGATAACTACTGATCCAATGCAGACCAACTAATGGCATCCCCTTAGATACCTGCTATGGAGAAAGTAACCTGTGGATGACTTCATTATGCCTATGACGTCAGCCTGTGTCTTCAAATGAACTAGTGAGTGAGCTGGCAAAGTGCACACACCAGAGCCTCTAGGTGAAGCCTGGATGTCATTGAGTGACTGACAGGAGGATGCACCTAGATCTATAACAAAAGTGCACCCTCTAGCAGTGAGGCATGGAGAAACACATTAAACCTTATTTTTCATACAGTATATCACAGCAAGACGTGCACAGCATCCTTGATACATGTTAGTTAGTAAATTATAGTCTATCTCAATTCCAAGCTGTACTCACTCACCCCTCATTCCACCTAAAGAGACAAACTCCCACAAGGGGCAGCCGTACCACCACTGTCTATGCGCTGCACCTCCCTCTAGCTGGAAAATCATATGTCCAAGTGACCCACTACCCACGTGTCATGCTACTAAAACTCTTTACATGCAGAAGAAACCAGACAGACAGATAGATAGATAGATAGATAGATAGATAGATAGATAGATAGGTAGATAGATAGATAGATAGATAGATAGATAGATAGATAGATAGATAGGAGGGTCAATGTGTGCATGTTAATTAAAGTGGGAAGGACTGAGAAGATGTAGATACTGCACATGGCCACAGAAAGAAACACAGACAATTAGAGAGGATATTACTTTTATTTTTTGTAAGTAATTAGAAATCAATTATATTTTCCTCTACTGGATCATTACCTTGTCATGGTGAAGGCACTTGTGCACCTCAAGGAAGCTGTGAGCAATACCATGTAGGGTCACCCAAGATGGGCAGGCCATAGCAGATAGGTCAGACAAATGATGTTTCCCTGGAGAAGGAACTGGCAATCCACTACAGTATCTTTGCCATAAAAATCTTATGGATGAGCACAACCAGACACAAGATGTGCCTGGCGTGCTGAGGTCCATACGGTCACACACATTCGGACATGACTGAACAACCAAATCACATTTTACTTAAAGAAAATGTCAGCATGTTGATCAAAAATATTTTCTATTCTTATAAATGAGGAGCACATTGAGGCCTAGTATGCCATTTCTTAGGGATTTACAGAAATTAAGACTAAGCGCATACGAGGTCTCCCATCCAGGCACCAGCCAGGGAGAAGCTTGCTTAAGTCCAAGGAAAATACAGCATGTGTTACAAGCAGGTTTATAGGGAACATTGGCCCTGACGTGCCTATATTCCACTTTAGACATGAACTTCCCTTGTGTAATCCCATGTTTTTTCAGATGTTTGAAGCAATAGACTTGGTAAAAGGTGCAATGGACACACACAAACATAGATTTAAGGCAAATTAGAACCAATAAAAGTCATTTGTATATATAACAATTCATAAAATAAAGACTTTTCTTGCTGTCCAATACCAATTTACCTTCTAGCCAGTGCAGCTTTTGCAATGTGCAGCATAAACATATGGGCCAAGAAAGTTCCTTTTAACCTGCAAGCTCACCGAAAGGCCGCAGGTGTCTCACCCCTTTCTCAGAAGCCAAAAAACTGCCCTTTTTCTCTTGCAGAACCATGAGAAGCAGCAGTCACTGACAACTACTGATCCAATGCAGACCAACTAATGGCATCCCCTTAGATACCTGCTATGGAGAAAGTAACCTGTGGATGACTTCATTATGCCTATGACGTCAGCCTGTGTCTTCACATGAACTAGTGAGTGAGCTGGCAAAGTGCACACACCAGAGCCTCTAGGTGAAGCCTGGATGTCATTGACTGACTGACAGGATGATGCACCTAGATCTATAACAAAAGTGCACCCTCTAGCAGTGAGGCATGGAGAAACACATTAAACCTTATTTTTCATACAGTATATCACAGCAAGACGTGCACAGCATCCTTGATACATGTTAGTTAGAAAAATAGAGTCTATCTCAATTCCAAGCTGTACTCACTCACCCCTCATGTTACCTAAAGAGACAAACTCCCACAAGGGGCAGCCGTACCACCACTGTCCATGCGCTGCACCTCCCTCTAGCTGGACTTTCAAATGTCCAAGTGACCCACTACCCATGTGTCATGCTACTAAAACTCTTTACATGCAGAAGAAACCAGACAGATAAATAAATAGATAGATAGATAGATAGGTAGGAGGGTTAATGTGTGCATGTTAATTAAAGTGGGAAGGTCTGAGAAGATGTATATACTATACATGGCCACAGAAAGAAATACAGACAATTAGAGAGGATATTACTTTATTTTTTTGTAAGTTATTAAAAGTAAATTATTTTCCTCTACTGGATCATTACCTTGCCATGGTGAAGGCACTTGTGCACCTCAATGAAGCTGTGAGCAATACCATGTAGGGTCACCCAAGATGGGCGGGCCATAGCAGAGAGGTCAGACAAATCGTGTTTCACTGGAGAAGGAACTGGCAACCCACCATAAAAATCTTATGGATGAGCACAACCAGACACAAGATGTGCCTGGCGTGCTGAGGTCCATACGGTCACAGAGATTCGGACATAACTGAATAACCAAATCACATTTTACTTAAAGGAAATGTCAGCATGTGAATTAAAAATAGCTTATTTTCTTATAGATAAAAGTGCATTGAGACCTAATATGCCATTTCTTTGGGATTTACAGAAATGAAGACAAAGTGCATTCAAGGTCTCCCATCCAGGCACCAGCCAGAGAGAATCTTGCTTAACTTCAAGGAAAAGACAGCATGTGTTACACGTAAGTTTATAGGACCATTGGTTCTTCTGGACTTATAATTGACTACAGTGAAATGCTAGGGAATGGTCACAGGATATAAATTGTCTCCTTCACCTTATCAGAAGTAATCAGAATAAAAGTACCTACCAATGCAGTATAATTTATAAGTAGTAAGAAATGTAAATCTATTTATCTATCTATCTGTCTATCTATTTATATTTGTATTATTACATAGTTACATAGTTACATAGTATTTAAGGTTGAAAAAAGACTTTCAGTCCATTAAGTTCAACCTTTTAAGATCTCCTCTGATCTGCAATATGCGGATTAACTACTAATTAATTAGTTGTATAAAAAAATAAAAAATTCCCTCCTGATCCCAGACACCGGCGACTGGACTTCTCCCTTGATCAATACTGCCTCTCTTATTATCCATGATAACCCTGAATTCCCTTTTTAATTAGAAATAAATCCAGTCCCCTTTTAAAGTTATCTATCGAATCCGCTGTCACCACCTCCTCTGGTAGAGAATTCCACAGATTAACAACCTTACTGTGAAGAACCCTTTTTTTTCTTTAAGGTGGAATCTTTTTACTTCTAACCTCAAGGGATGTCCTCTTGTCAGTTTAAAACCTCTTGGCACAAAAAGCTCCCTCGACAAATCTTTATACTGACCCTGGATGTATTTATATAAGGTAATCATATCTCCTCTTAGACGCCTTTTTTCTAGAGAAAATATGTTTAATTTGGTTAGTCTTTCCTCATAACTTAGCCCCTCCATTCCCCTTATTAGTTTTGTTGCCCTCCTCTGTACGTTTTCCAGCTCTAAAATGTCCTTTTTATGAAGTGGTGCCCAAAATTGTACTCCATATTCCAAATGAGGGCGTACTAGAGATTTGTATAGTGGCAGAATTATATCTTCTTCCCTGGCTTCTATACCCTTCCTAATACATGCTAATATTTTATTTGCCTTTGCAGCCACTGCTTGGCTTTGAGCGCTGTTACCTAGGTGGTTGTCCACTAGTACTCCTAAATCCCTTTCAATATCTGATACCCCTAGATTTGCTCCATTAAGATTATAGATTGCTTGGCTATTGTTCCTTCCCAAATGCAAAACCTTACATTTATTTGTATTAAATCTCATCTGACATTTAGCCGCCCATTTCTCTAGTTTATGCAAATCCTTTTGTAGGGAAAGTACATCATTATCTGATTTTATTACCTTGCACAACTTAGTGTCATCAGCAAAAATGGAGACACTACATTCGAGTCCTACTTCAATGTCATTAATAAATATGTTAAAAAGGAGAGGACCCAATACTGAGCCCTGAGGAACCCCACTTATCACATTAGACCAATCGGAGTATGTTCCATTTACAACAACCCTTTGCTTCCTGTCTTTTAGCCAGCTCTCAATCCACGAGCAGATATTTACTGCAACTCCTGTATCTCTTAGTTTGCACAATAGTCTCCCATGTGGCACTGTATCAAAAGCCTTTGCAAAATCCAAAAAGACTACATCTACTGAGTTGCCTTGATCCAGGTTCCTACTAACCTCCTCATAGAAACTAATTAGATTTGTTTGACATGACCTATCCCTCATAAATCCATGTTGACTCCTACTTATAATCCTGTTCAAATAAATGTATTTGTGTATATTATCCCTTATTAACCCTTCTAAAAGTTTCCCCACTACAGAAGTGAGGCTCACTGGTCTATAATTCCCCGGATTTGCTCTTGCTCCCTTTTTAAATATAGGTATCACATCTGCTTTTCTCTAGTCATCTGGTAGAGACCCTGTGTTGAGTGACTCTTGAAAAATTAAATATAATGGTTTGGCTATTACAGAACCCAGTTCCCTCAGTACCCGTGGATGTATTGATTATACCATCTTGACTGAGAATCCCCATCTATAGGGATTTTTTCCCTTCTAAGAATTTTAGTAAATTCTCTGTATACCTTCTCTGTTTACCTGGTCACAAGTTCCGTCCATGTCAGTAAGGATTGTTTTTTCCATCTTCTGGCTATAAGCCACTTAGCTGCCATTAAAGTATTTATAATCACATTACTTTGTGTGTAATTAATTTTACTTGGAAAAATATGGAATAATACAATTCCAAGCGTTGTTTCTAGTTGAAAATTGATTATTTTTGATATATTCCCTAGACATAATGTCCAAAATTATTTAATATTAGAGCAATTCCACCACATGTGTTCATTGGTTCCTATTTGGTTTTCACATCTCCAACAATAACCTTGATTTTTGGGTGGGGCAATTTTTTTAAATTTAATTGGGGTTATATATTATCTCTGCACTAATTTAAAGTATGTTTCTCTTAAGGACGAATTTGTTATACTTTTCTCCGTTTTTAAAAATGCTTTATACCACTGGGTTGTGGACCAAGTTATCCCTAAATTTTCTTCCCATTTTTGCATCCTTTCTGTTTTTTCTATTTCAAGTTGAGATTTTATTATTTTATGATATCTTGATATTGTACTTTTCTCATCAATTTCAATTAGAGATTTTTCAAATTGAGTCAATTCTCTATTAGGTAATTTTTCATACTCTGTATTTATTATTGACATATATAAAATATCATAAAGCAACCACTTTGTAGATGTTATTTGATATTCAGCAGATATTACTTGTTTTCAGTGTTTTCAGTGTTTGTGCCTGAAATAAGTCCTTGAGAGTTTTTATACCCCATTTCTCCCAGGATCTATTTAAAAATGGAGTTAGTTCTAATGACAATTTATATATTGGGATTTTTGGAGCTGGACATTTTACTAATTTCTTTTTTTTATTATAATTAAACCACCATTTTATTAAGGTTTTTGGAGTAAGTGGTAATTTATTAAGAATCTTATTATCTATCTTCTTATCCCAAAATATATGATGTAGATTAATATTTTTAACCAATTAATTCTCTATAAGTAAATATTTAGGTTTATTTTCTTTCAAGGTGTATTTTGATAAGTGTACCAAATTAATAGCATTTGAGTATTAGATAATGTTTGGTGCCTCCAGGCCTCCTCTAGAGAAAGTTCTCGAGATAATTTCTTGTTTAATTCATAATTTTTTATTTCTGTATATAAATGTATCCATTATTTTCTGAAATTGTTTTACATTTTTAATTGAAATCTTTAGAGGAAGACTTCTCAAAATATATGTTATCTTGGGAAGTATATTCATTTTAATTAGTGATATTCTACCCAAACAAGTTAAATTCAAATCTCACCAACTTGCTAATGTAGAAGAGACCTGAAAGAATAACTTATCCATATTATTATGAACCATGGTAGTTATGTTTTTATTAAATATTATACCTAAATGGGTTATTTGATTTTTTCTCCAATTATATGGGAATCTGTCTTTTAATTCCAGTTTGTCTTTGTCAGGTATATTAGAGTATAAAACTTCCATTTTCGTAGTATTTACTTTATAAAAGGATAAATCACCGTACTCTTCAATAATTTGTAGTAATTTCGGTATTGACTTCATTGGATTTGAAACTGTAACCAATAAAAAATCAGCAAATATGATAACTTTATTTACAATAGAGCCAGTAACTATACCTTTTATTTGTTTACAACTTCTAATCATTTCAAGTAGTGGTTCTATGATTAAGGTAAATATAAGTGGTGACATAGGGCAACTGTCTTGTGCCATTTCCTAGTTTAAATAAATGAGTCTTAAAGTCAGTTCCTGTTATATATGCATTAGCTTCTGTATAAAGTGCTTTTATCGCATATGATCCAAACCGTCCAAAACCATATTTATCTAAAACTAACTGTATGAAATCCAAATTCACTCTATCAAATGCTTTTTCAGCATCAAAAGATAGAGCTATTAATGGAATTTTCTTTTTATTGGAGAAGTCTATTATATTCAAACATTTTCGAGTATTGTCAGTTGATTATCTAGATTTAATAAAACCTGTTTGATCTTTATTAATTAACTCATTTATTATTGGATTTAATCCAGCAGCCAATATGCTAGCATAAATCTTTATGTCTGTATTGATAAGTGATATTGGATGATAATTACAACATTGTGCGTGATCTTTATCTGGTTTCAGAATAACAGTTATTGCTACCTCTAATGTTTCTACTGGAGCTTTTCCATTTATTTTGATTTCATTATACATTTTTTTTAAATGTTTCACTATGGAAGAAGAACATTTTTTATAATATATATTCGTGAATCCATCTGGACCTGGTGATTTCCCGATTTTCAAAGATTTTATAGTTTGGTAAATTTCCTCTTCTGTGATATCAGGATCCAATTCTTTTAGTTGTGCTTGTGATATTTTTGGTAGTATTATTTTATTTAAATACTCTTCAATTTGTTTAATTGTAGGCTTCTGGAATCCTTCTGTTTGTTCAAGATTATATAAGGTTTTATAATATTGGAAGAAGGATTTCCCTATGTCTATCCGATTTCTATGAATTACACCCTTATCATCACGTATCATATTAATTATTTTATTAACATTAGTTCCTTTCATTTGTTTAGTAATTAATTTCCCTGGTTTATTACCTAAATGATATTGCTTTAACTGGTATAACCAGACTAAATTATCATTTTTTTCCTGTTGGATCTTTTTAATTGCTAATTGCATTTTAGATATTTCCAAAGTAATATTATTTGTTGGTATTACTTTATGTTTTTGTTGCAATTGGGTAAGTTTAATAATTAAGACTCTATATGAAGATTGTTCCTGTTTTGTTCTATGTTTGGACCAAGCACAAAGGACACGTCTCACGTATGACTTTTGCGTGTTCCAAAGCAGTGATTGTGATGATACTGAGTTTTCATTCATCTCAAAAAAAGTTTCTATTTCTATTTTCAATTTTTCCCTATCTGCCAATGCTTTAAAGAGAGTTGAATCTATATTACGTGATTTATTATATTGTATTCTATGACCATCTTCTACTACCATTGTTATTAATGCATGGTCCAGCCATGTTATTGGGCTAATTTCATTTTTTAAAATTGTATTCAATAAATTCAGATTCACTAAGAAATAATCCAATCTTGTGTAAGTTTTATATTTATTAGAGAAGTATGTATATTCTCTATCAAGTGGGTACATTACCCTCCAATCATCATATAATTTATGATCAAATAGAGTTTTTTCAAATGTATTTGCTTTATTTATCATCATTTTATCTGGTCCTGGTTTTATCACTGATCTTCTATCCACAAATGGATCTAGGCAAATATTTAAATCACCACATATAACCAATGTTTTATTATTTTATTTAGAAATCTATATTGATTCTTATTAGGAGCATAAATATTCGCTATTGTATAGTTTTGATCATTTTTTTTACCTATCCAAATTATGTAACGACCTTCTATGTCTTTTTCTATAAATTCTTCAACTATTTTATTTCTATTGTTAAAAAATATACATACACCTCTTGACTTAGTTTTATAGTTAGAGAACAATTTTATATTGTACCCTTTATCTGATAGTTTGGGAATATATTTATCTTTAAGATGAGTCTCCTGCACACATATAACATCAGCATTTAATTCATGGAAAAAAATCATTGCTCTTTTTGATGGAATATTCAACCCATTCACATTCTGGGATATAAATTTAAGTCCCATAATATTCTAAAGATTTTAATTCATTACCTTGTACTCCTCTCCTCCCTTTAACATCCATACTGTGAAAGTTTTTCATCTTTTCAACACAAAACGTATGACCTTTCATGATTATCTTGTTTATATTTTTCCTAAACCTTTCTTTAAATAAGACAAAAATAACGGTTCCAGTTATATAAAAGAAAATAAAAAATAAAAATAAGAATAAATACAAAAAAAAAGTGCATAAATACATTCCGAATAATATTGTAATAGCAAAGTGATTGTATTTGCTATCATTTTTGTAGTTTTAATCTGGTCATCGGCTAAACCATACACATTTTTATTTATTAATGGATTATCGATAATTTTTCTATCTTTCTTATTATTCCCCAAATATTACTATCATGGATAAATAAGGTGGTCCAATATGTTTTTACAGTTTTGGTGGGAGGGGAGAAGGAGAGGGAGAAGTGAAGGGAGGGAATGTGTATCTGTAATATAGAAAGTAATTACTTAATTTTCCTCTCATTTTTCCATTATATCTAAATTGTGTATAAGTGTTTTCTTCTTAAATATCTAAATTAAATGTAAGTATTTCTTCTGAAATAAGTCTTTACTACTATAAAAAATAAAAAAACGTGAAATAAAAAAAAATTAAAAAAAAGTTTATTTTAAAACTATACCTATTTATTTAATTATAATTATCCATTATATTTTTCCCTCTCTCTCCCGTTTCCTTCCCTTTTCCCCATTTTCACTTTCCCTTTCTTCTCCCTTTATATTAAATCATCCATAGTGTATAAGTATTAAACTTATCATATTTTCTATAACTTCTTTCATTTCTTCCCTCTTTTCCCTCCCATCTCTTCTCCTCTCCCCCTCCCTCCTTCTCCTCCCCCCTTTTTTTTTCTTTTTTATCAATATAATTTCTTTAAATTATATAGACTCCATTTATTCACTTTTGGGATCAAAATAATGTATGCATTACTCTAATATAATTAGCCTTTATGAACTAGTCGTGGTACTTAAGCTATACAGGGTCATAATAAAGCAAGTCTCAAATTATTTAGAAATTTGCCATGAATGTCTTTTTTTAGTTAACTCCAAATTTAAATAAGAAGATGTTTCATAAGGTATTGCCCATTCATCTAGGAGTTTCTGTCCTTCATTTGTTGATGTAATCTTAAATCTTTCGTTGTTATGAATAATAAGTATTATAGCGGGATAATTCCATCTGTACATAATCTTCTGATTCCTCAATATTATCGTTATTTGTATAAGCTCTTTTCTTTTAATCAGAATCTCAGTTGGGAGATCTGCGAAAATCATACATTTTTATAGGGATTATCAAATATTATTTTTTCCTTTGCTGCTTTCATAATTGCCTCCTTAAAGGAGGTTTGTTGAAGTCTTACTATTATATCTCTTGGAGTTTCTTTTGGAATGTATGCTGGAAGAGGGATTCTATATATTTTTTCTATAGTGTTACTCTCTGAATTTAATAAAGTATCTAAAAATTTGGTAATATAAACATTTACAGCATTATTAAATAGTGATTCGGCAAATTTAAAAGGGCTCTATTTAAGCACATAGCATATTTTTTTACAGAAGTTTTTAGTTAGTGAAGACCTTCTTTTGGATAGAAGTTCACTAACTAAAAACTTCTTTAAAAAAAAGATGCTTTGTGCTTAAATAGAGCCCTTTTAAATTTGCAGAATCGCAATTTAATAAGGCTGTTAGTTCCTTCGTCACCATTTTTCTGAGACACCTCGAATTCTTAAATTATTTTGTCTAGTGTAACTCTCAAGTATATTAAATTTAAATTTTAATAGTTTAGCTTCCTCTTCCAATTTTGTTATCCTAGTTCCCATCGATTTGTTGTCTATCCATAATTCCTCATATTTATTTTCTAGTTCATCCATTTGACTTTTAACAGTGTTTATTTCTATCGTGTTGTTCTTAATTCCTTGAGATAATTCTTCTCTTAATGATATTTGAAATTCAAAGAGTAATTTTTTCATAGTATCTACTGTTAATAATTCTTGCTCTTTTAAAGTTATTATTTCAGATGATTTTGATTGTAGAATTTAAATAGGTTTAATCTGTAATGGGGAAAGTTCTAATTGTGAAGAGTTAGTTAATTGAGATGTTTCTGATGTTATTTCCTCATCTTTCCCTTTTGGGGACAAAAATGAGGTAATATTTTTTATTTCATTTTTTTTCCTTTTTTCTTTAGATTTACTTTTCGCATTTTGCTTCATTATTAATTACCTTTCTTCTCTCCTTTTTTCCCTTATTTTAAGATAAATCATTTTTTTCTATAATAGACAAATTTCCTAATCAAAATTGGTAATTTTAACTATTCTCTGTTACTCTCAAATGTACGGGAATAGGCTCCCAATATATATACATAGTATCATTATCCAATTATTACAATATCAGCAAGCAAATTGTCATAGATTAATACAAAAAAAAAAAAATTATTAGTTATAATAATACATCAAATCTTATTTGTTTTTTTTATACTCCATACAAACTATATGCAGTTATAAATTATTATACTACATTCAAATATAGTTTACTTATATCAGTTAACAATCAATATATATTAATATTCACTTTGTTATTAATCATTACTATTAAATGCATTTTATACACTTTATAATATTCATACTCGATGTTCATCTGATATAGGATTCAAATCACATAATACAATGTGTTTCAATAACTTGTAGATTATAAGGATGATAAATCAAGGTCACAAAGCTCTTCCTTTTATACTTTGTATAGTTTGTCTGGTATATTCCGCTATTCAACAATACCAGCGGGGATGTCTGTATTAGTATCACCTCTATTTCAATAATCTCCTGCTTTAAGTTGCTGTCACCATTTCAGCAGATTCAGTGCCTCATCCAAAACGAATCCATCTTTCCTGATATAACTTCCACAACCAGCTCACATCAAACTCACTACTCCATGCCACAGAACGAGTTTCCACTCAGAGTAATAAATATTTTTAATCGTTCTCTAGATGTTCTTTGGATACTCTGTAACGGTATATCACAACTGTGTCGCGCTGTATCAGCACGGTCTCCATACGGCAATATACAGGGGCATAGGGCAGCCCAGGTCACTGAACTATTCAATGGTAGTATCTGTTTTTATGACACCACCTATCTCCTTTCTGCAGGCTACAAGAGTCCAATTCTGTTGTTACTGCTGGTTTTCACTGGTAGTGCCATATATAGAATTCTGGTCATATAATACGGTGATTTTCCAAGATTTATATTCTGTAAAAGTGATATTTCAAAGTCAGATATTTGCTCTATATGTGCTTTGTATACTTTATATGGGTGAAATATTCCATTGTTGTGTCAGTTTTCCTCCACATAAAATGGGATTGAATCCATCTTGAATGGCAGTTTGAGCAACTTTAAATTCAAGCATGGAAATATTATTTCTGACAAGTACTTTTGAATTTGGGTAACTGTCAAGTGTTAATTTGGGTTGCCAACCTGCTTCCTTCCCCATGTTGAAAAAATATGGGATATGTCATTGGATCCAAATTCGTACTTAAGATACTTATATTAATGAAAGGTTGCTCATCATTTCTGGGATATATTCTAATATCTCTCTGAAATGGTGGTTCTCCTTCGTCATTTTGAAAGACCATTGCAACCTCATTTGCTGTTGGCAAGTTATAACGGTGTTTATCAGTATGGCAATCTCTTTTAAGCATCATATTGACTTTTGGGATTGGCAATTGATGTTTTTCTGCATGAAGTTGTTGTTCCTTTTCTACTTCTGCCAATTTTTTATAGGCTTGAGAGTATGGGTTTTGGGACATAATTTTATCAAGCTCATTTTTTATTTTCTGGAAGCTGCATATGTTGTTCAACAGCTTCCATTGTATCTAGGACATATCGTTGAGCAAATTTTCTTTGCTCCCCTTCCTCTGGATGTAAATGAGAAGTACAATGGTAAATTTGTCCTTGTACTTTGCACCTATAGATGCAATGGATATGGCACTATTATAGGATAATGCTTTGTAAATATGTTGGGAATTGTTGTCTTTGTGGAAGTCTTACCTTGCCTTTTTGACAGCAACTAACGAACTCTCCTTCTCTGGGTCTTTCCTGTTTGAAATGATAAGCCCCACAAAACTGACAGACAGTATTAATATTACCAAAATTCTGAACCTCTATTGGTAAAGATTTAAGTAAAGGACAATTGTGAGAAGATATATCAATTTGACTGTGTACATCATCATTCAAATTCTTATCTGATTGTTCAGGAACATTTTCTAAATGCTTTGGTTTTTTAGTTACCTTCTTGGGGTTGGAGGTTAGTTTGTCAGCTGGTAGTCTTTTGCTTTGCGAGTCTCTCCCGTTCTTTTTGTCGTCAAATTTTCTTCTTGTCAGGTGTCTGATGATCTGCCAATGTTTTTTGACGTTCTTTAGTTTGACGTCTTTTCTTTTCCTGTTTCTTGTCATTATCTGCCATATTAATCTGTAAATAAAATTATTATCTTAGTATTTTTTCTCCTTAGTTTATTTATTTGTTTGAACTGCATATTTTTTTTCTACTATCCTGTTTTGTGTGCAGCACTGTTTGCATTATAAGGTTAGCTTTATGAGGTTGTAGTTAGCAACGTATGGCCTCATTCAATTGCAATTTTGCCAATTGAATAAAGCTCTATATAAGCACCGAGCATATATTTTTTACAGCAGATTTTAGCTAGCGAAGACCTTACTTTCGGATAGAAGTTCAGTAAGATATAAGTTCTGTAAAATAAATATGCTATGTGGTTATATAAAGCTCTATTCAATTGGCCAAATTGCAATTGAATGAGACCCTTGGTTAGGTTGCAGTGTATTTTGTGAAAGTGCCACATGAAATATAATAGTTCCTTCTGTTTTGTATGTGTTTTATAGGAATTTTTGTGTGCCACTGTTGTCATTACGTGTTTAAGGTATGGAGTTGGGCTTAAACGTTTGTGCAGGAGTATATATCTTTAAATTTTGTATATGTTAACATCATTGGCGTTTTGTATTTTGTGTGCAACACTGTTGGCCTTAGGGGTTAGGGTAGTGTTTTTTTGTTGTTGTTGTTGCTATTCTGTTTTGCATGTGGCAATGTTGTTATTAGGGGTTTCTGGTTATGGGGTTACGCTTATAGTGTTAGTTAGGTTGCACTGCGTTTCCACAAAGTCAGACAAAAAACAGGATAGGTCCTTCCATTTTATATGTGTAAATAGCAGTATTTAATTTTTTGTTTAACTTGAAATACTGTACCTCTTTTCTTGAAATCTGTTGTTTGGAAATTGCTGAAGCGATGCAGAGAGAGATGCAAACGTTGAAGTAAAATGTAAATCAATTTTTTTTGTGTTAAGAGCATGTAAAACAGGATATATACTTTGATTTTGTATGTATTCAGCGAGGTTTAGGTTATGGGGTTAGGCTTAGAGAGTGGTGCATATTTAAAAGGATAGATGGTTGCATGTGTGATTTTTTAAGAACATTTGTTGTAGTATCCTGTTTTTTGTGCAGCACTGTTGGCATTAGAGCTTTAGGTTATGTGGTTATGCTTTTAGGTTAGGGCACAGAAAACATGATTTATTCTTCCATGTTGTATGTGTTAACAATATTTGTTGTACTATCCTGTTTTGTGTACACCACTGTTGACATGATATGTTTAGGTTCTGGTGTTCGGCTGATAGGTTAGGGCACAGCAAACCTGATTTTTAATAGCATTTTGTATGGGTTAACAATATTTTTTGTACTATCCTGTTTTGTGTGCACCACTGTTGTCATTAGAGGTTTAGGTTCTGGGTTTCAGTTTATAGGTTAGAGCACACAAAACAGGATTTATTCTTCAATTTTGTACGTGTTAACAATATTTGTTGAACCATCCTGTTTTGTGTGTACCACTGTTGTCATTAGAGGTTTAGGTTATGGGTTAGGCTTAGAGGTTGGTGCAGACAAAACAGGATTCATTCTTCCATTTTGTATGTGTTAACAATCTTTATTGTGCCATCCTGTTTTGTGTACACCACTGTTGACATGATATGTTTAGGCTCTGGTGTTAGGCTTATAGGTTAGGGCACACCAAACCTGATTTGTAAATCCATTTTGTATAGTTACATAGGGCCTCATTCTATTATCGGTCGTAGGAGATGCGGGGCCGCAAGGACCGGCCGCAAGCTATTTGCCTATTGTATTCCCTTCCGGCCAGGGACTCCGGCAGGCTTGCGGCCAGGGGCCTTGTTATCCCTTGCGGCCGCACGCGCCGGAGGAAAGCCTTTGATCTTAAACGGCCGCAAGAGTTTAGGCCGCAAGCAAATCCTGGTTGCTATTCAATTGCTCCGGGAACCCTCTCTGCAAGGCTAAAACCGAGCCGCAGCTTACTTGCAGCAAAAATGTCCCGCAGGCACACAATTAAGCACATTAAAAAAGCCATAATAAAGCCATCATGCACTCTGAGGTGACTATAAAGTGATTGTAGGTGTTAGCATTCATAGCACAACATTCCCTTACACTCAAATCAATAAATAATTTTTTTTTAAATTTATGTCACATATCCATGGAAAAAGTCCAGAGGGCTTTGAGCACCTCAGACCCGCCCACGCTGCGGCCGGAAAATAAACAGTTAATGAAATCTCGGATTTTGGCTGATGTGCAAGCTTGAGAGGGGGTTACTATTAATCCTCATGTCCCCCATTATGATCCCTAGCATTTACAGAGCTTTACAGTGTCGTCTTGAATTTATATTTGCTTTTAAAGATTTCTGAGCTTACGGCCGGTTGCAAGATATGCGGCCGGCCGTAAGGGGATATCCTTGTGGCGTCGTCTAATTGATTTGCAAGGTAACGGGAGCCCCGCAAGGAATCGCAGCTTTACGGACGATTTACGGACGATAATAGAATAAGGGCCATAGTATTTAAGGTTGAAAAAAGACTTTCAGTCCATCAAGTTCAACCTTTTAAGATCTCCACTGATCTGCAAAATGCGGATTAACTATTAATTAATTAGTTGTATAAAAAAAAAAAAAAAAACTATTCCCTCCTGATCCCAGACACCGGCGACTGGACTTCTCCCTGGATCAATACTGCCTCTCTAATTATCCATGATAACCCTGAATTCCCTTTTTAATTAGAAATAAATCCAGTCCCCTTTTAAAGTTATCTATTGAATCCGCTGTCACCACCTCCTCTGAGAATTCCACAGATTAACCACCCTTCCTGTGAAGAACCCTTTTCTTTCTTTAAGGTGGAATCTTTTTACTTCTAACCTCAAGGGATGTCCTCTTGTCAGTTGAAAACCTCTTGGCACAAAAAGCTCCCTTGACAAATCTTTATACTGACCCTGGATGTATTTATATAAGGTAATCATATCTTCTCTTAGACGCCTTTTTCCTAGAGAAAATAAGTTTAATTTGGTTAGTCTTTCATCATAACTTAGCCCCTCCATTCCCCTTATTAGTTTTGTTGCCCTTATCTGTACCTTTTCCAGTTCTAAAGAGTCCTTTATATGAAGTGGTGCCCAAAATTGTACTCCATATTCCAAATGAGGGCGTACTAGAGATTTGTATAGTGGCAGAATTATATTTGCTTCCCTGGCTTCTATACCCTTCTTAATACATGCTAATATTTTATTTGCCTTTGCAGCTGCTGCTTGGCTTTGAGCACTGTTACCTAGGTGGTTGTCCACAATCACTCCCAATTCCCTTTCGATATCTGATACACCTAGATTTGCTCCATTAAGATTATAAATTGCATGGCTGTTTTTCCTTCCCAGATGCATAACTTTACATTTATTCATATTAAATCTCATCTGCCATTTAGATGCCCATTCCTCAAGTCATTAATAAATATGTTAAAAAGGAGAGGACCTAATACTGAACCCTCAGGAACCCCACTTACCACATTAGTCCAATCGGAGTATATTCCATTTACAACAACCCTTTGCTTCCTGTCTTTTAGCCAGCTCTTAATCCACGAGCAGATATTTACTGCAACTCCTGTATCTCTTAGTTTGCACAATAGTCTCCCATGTGGCACTGTATCAAAAGCCTTTGCAAAATCCCAAAAGACTACATATAGATAACAGATATGTGGTGAAGTATAATGCACACATTAATGTGGAAGCTTACACTTCTATAAAATCCATTAAATGTGTCTATTATACATGTATATATTTACAAAGGCTGTGATGCAGCTACTGCAGTGGTCAAAAGTGCTGAAAATCGGTCCCCGCTGCTCTTTGCTTTGGCCATAGAGCCCTTGGCCCAGGCGATAAGAGCAAACTCCTCTATAGAGGGGGTGCGGGTGGGACATCAGCATCTAAAATGTTCTTTGTTTGCTGATGACCTACTGTGCACCCTCTCGAATCCTGGCTCCTCCATAGACGCCCTAATGGGCACAATCAATGAATATAGCACTCTCTCTGGACTGAGATTGAATCATAGCAAGACAGAAGCCTTAAGTGTGGGCATTCCTGGGGACATCTTGGACCAACTGAAAAGGGTACACAACTTTCTATGGCCTGCCTCTTACACTAACTATTTAGGGATAAAGTTGACTAACTCACTAGCGGATATTTATAAAACCAATTACCCACCCCTATTTAAGACTCTTCGAAGGGACTTAGACAGCTGGACAAAAAGGCAGATTTCGTGGACGGGCCGAATAGCCACGGTCAAGATGAACATCTTGCCGAGGCTGCTTTATCTGGCCAGGACGATCCAAATTAATAACAGGGAATTGGCACAGTTTCAAGCCCAGGTCTTTAGATTTGTTTGGAGGAATAGACCTCCTAGGATCGCCAGACATACTATGTATAAACATAAGTCTAGAGGAGGATTATCCTGCCCTAATTTCAGTACCTACTTTAAGGCAGCTTAAATTGCCTCTATACCGTTAATACATTCTACCACCCTACAGCCCAATTGGGTTTTTATTGAAGAGCTACAAATGGCCCCATTAAAATGGGAAATCATTTTATGGGCTCCGAGTTCCCACACGTTTGACTCCCTAATCCATAACCCTATAACTAAATTTACGCTGAAAATATGGAAATGGGCTAGGAAGGTACATAAACTGATTCACCCCGTATCACCTCTTACTTCAATCTTTACATCAACCTCTCTAGCGACCACCCTCACAGCTGACTCCAAAGCATTCTGGACCACACACAATTTAGACAAACTTGAGGCATGGTTTGAGGGCGACAGAATTATTTTCTTGGGCAGAAATGAACAGGAAAATAGGGATACCACATCAAAATTAGACATTGGGTTGAGGAGATACATAGGATTCATGGCCCGCCCAAAGAATCGTGGATGTCAATAATATGTAAAAACACAAACTTAACTAGAGGAACCTTAGGCTCACTGTACACTATGTTTAATGCCCCAAAGGCTTTGTGGAAGCCTGCTTACACATTGAAATGGGAGATAGACATGCAACAAAACTGGGAGGGGGACAAATGGGCGGAATCCTTTCTGAGCCTATCTAAAGGCTCATATAACTATAGCTTGCTAGAAACCTCGTTGAAAATCTTACACCGGGCATACATGACTCCTGCCAGGCTAAATAAGCTATCTCCAACAACTTCAGATAGGTGCTTTAGAGGATGCCAGGGAAGGGGAGACTTTATTCATACGTGGTGGAAATGTCCTAGAGTGGCTAATATTTGGATTGAAGCTACCAAATTAGCTTCACGGATTCTTAAATCTCCCCTAGAACCATCAATCTCGACTTGTTTGTTGGGAATTCATTACCAGGGGCTGGGTAATAAGGGGAACAAATTGGCCCAAATGATTTTTTTAGCCGCCAAAAATATAATTGCTAGAAGATGGAAAAGCAGTCATATCCAATTTCAGGAAGTCATAAACAAAATAAATTATCTTTGCATTAACGAAAGAATGACTCACACTTTGTTGGACACTCACCAAATTTACCTAGAAATTTGGGGACCTTGGATTCAGTCTCCAGATAGCACATTGTAGGGTCTGGGCAGGAAAGAGCATTACACTTTGGCTAACAGCGGTGGCTTGTCTGGGGAGCGGAGTGTGGAGCGGACTGGAACGGGTGGAGCTGGGAAGCGGAGAGGCAACTCATCTAGACGACAAAAGGTACTGAGGGTGGCACGGGAGATCATAGGAATGGATGTAGTGAGGAACATTTAGGAGTGGAACTTTAATTGTGTATTTACTTAAAACCATCACCAAAAAAGGAAAAATTTTTTAGATATCTGGCTGAATGATTGTTTATTGATATGAATACTATATTTTAATAACAATAGACACAATTATCTCAATAATTTCAGTTAACAGATGTTTGCAATGTAATTGTTTGTTATGTAACATAAACGCTGTTGAATAAAAAATCTTTGAAACAAAAAAAAAGTGCTGAAAATCACAAACAAAGTGAGTTAGTACATGATGAAATTGCATCTCATGTAGATGCTCGCTTTGTAAGTGCGCCAGAAGCAATGTGACTTGGAAGCAAGGGAATTGTTATATATTGACACTCCATACCATTATGTTTTCGTTAATGGATTATGGCGAAAATGAAAAAGTTGTGGAAATAAAATAATCCCAAGAATTTACACTGTAAGTCCAAGAGACCTTGCTCTAGATGATGACATGCTCAAAGAGCGTTATTTCTATCTAGATGGACCTGGCGGATAAGTAAAAACTTATTTCTATCATTTATTGATGAGTTTTGTTCGAGCACAAGGTCAAATAGCACTGCCATTTGCAACCACTGGAATTGCCGCACTTTTGTTAGAAGGTGGAAGAACTGTGCATAGTTTAACTGCCAGTTCCCATTCTGGAAACATCAGTGTCAGATATTCGAATGACATCATTGCAAGCAAAAAAATAAATAAAAAAAATTAATTATAATAGATAAAGATACAATGATGTCATGCCATGCCCTACAATGTATTGACTGTTTGCTACGTGAAGTCATGGATAATGATTTGCCATTTGGTGCAAAGGTAATGTTGTTAGGTGGAGATTTTAGACAAACCTTACCTGTCATTGTACATGGAAATTGAACCGACATTGTTGAAACATGTATAAAGTCGAGTACACTATGGAAACTATTTACCTATCTTCAATTACAACAAAAAATTAGATCAGAAGGAGAAAATTAGTTTAATGATTGGCTCATTAAAATTGGAAACGGAAAAACAGAGCAAATACAAAATTTACCCGTTGATACCGTGCACATCCCAGCTCATATGATTTGCAAGCAGGATCTCATATCAGCTATATTCCAGAATACAGTAAATAATGAGGACTATGCAGAGCTTGCCAGCAAAGTAATACTAACATGCAAACATAAGGATGCATTACTCCTTAATAATGAAATATAAAAAAAATGCACCACAAAATAATTATCACAGTGCTGATTCTGTACTTGGTGATGACAAAGAAAGTCAGACAAACTTTTCAGCTGAATTCATTAACTCCTTAACTCCCTCTGGAATGCCACCACATAGTTTGCAGCTAAAGAAAGTTGCAATTGTCATGTTACTGCAAAATATGAACCCCAAAAACGGCCTATGTAACGGGACCAGATTAATTGTTCAAGAATTAAAGGACCATTTCATACATGCTGAAATTCTAACTGGTACCCATAAAGGAGAGAGAGTTTTCATACCAAGAATAGATTTGGCACCAAGTGAAAGTAGCCTCCCTTTTGTACTTCAAAGGAGACAATTTCCCATCATCATGGCATTTGCCATGACCATTAATAAATCCCAAGGACAAACTTTCAAATCTGTGGCTATCTTTTTAGAAGAACCAGTATTTGCACATTGCCAGCTGTATGTTGCATTTTCAAGATGCAAGAATCCAGAGGCTATTAAAGTTTACATTGAAAACAACCAAAGTCAAGGTGATTTATTAGATGATGGCCGCATTTTTACAAAAAACATTGTCTACTATCAGGTACTATAACTTTAATTCAACAAAATATAACAATACAAGAAAGTCTGTGCCACATAACATATAGGTACAAGAAAACTATTAAAGCTCCCTTTAGATAAAAGCATAAGCATTGCTATTAAAGGCATGTCTTCCCAGTTTGCATCTTATTTTGCTGTAAGATCACTTCAAGTCTAGGAAGCATTGGAATGGTTTGCTGTTAAATAGAATAACGCAGTGACATCAAAAACTTTGAGACCTCGATCAGCTGGGAAATAAAGCGGTGCCATAAACACCTATATCACTGCAATACAATTACAATATATTGCTACCCAGGGGGTCTGGTGTCCCCTACTTCAGAGACTCTCAACCTTTAACAACATATTGACCGCGCACAAACAACCGTATTTCTTGGTGCAAGAGAATAATACTATGCTCATTATGTAAACGAACCCCATCCCCCAGGCATGGTGGCACAACCTACAGTAAAGTGACATGACAAAAACAGTGAATATATATGTCTATAAGCCACAATAAAGGGAATGGCTGGGACCTCAACGAGAAGGGCGGCTAAATCAATACAGGACTTTTGTACAGCAAGGACACCAACTCAATTTGCCCAACAGCCACCCTCATCTCCCGAACGCATACAGGCGTCTAATATGGAACCGACTGCACACAGTACGAAAGCAGATATCCAGGATCTAAAAGACTTAATCTCCTCTTTTAGAACAGAGATCACTGGAGAAATCAAAAAAGTAGCTGCAGAACTTAAAGGTGAGATTAAAGAAGTAGACTCAAAGGTGACTGACCTGGAAACGAAATACAATGAGCTATTGTATGCACACACCCAATTAGAAGGTGAAATGTCGGCTCTAAGAGACGAACAAAACCAACTCCACTACTCACTGGATGATCTGGAGAACCGTTCCCGCCGTCAAAACGTTAGGATCAGAAATCTCCCAGAATCGATCACAGATTTGCCAAACTACATGTTAGATCTCTGCAAATACCTGCTGCCAAACTTAACAGAGGATGCCTTTAAACTAGACCGCGTCCATAGAGCACTGACGGGACGCCCGGGGGCGGGAGAGAGGCCGAGAGACGCTATCGCTAAATTCCACTTCTACACAACGAAAGATCTTTTTATGAAGGCAGCGAGACCAGGTATACCAGAAAGCGCAGGGGGTCAACCGAGTGTGTATGCTGACCTTTTCCCGACCACCCTGTATAAAAGAAGAACCTTCAAACCTCTTCTAGAGACCATACTTGCACAAGGGTGGAGATATTCCTGGGGCTTTCCCTTCAAATTAAACATTGTGAAGGATGGAAAGACCCATGCTGTTCTTGATGTAGAGGAAGGAATGACGCTGCTAACGTCCTGGAATATTCAGGTGCAAGAACCTGGAGGAACAACTCATCGTCCGTATGTCAGACCCTACAGGCGCTTTAGAGTGCAACAGCAGAGACACTAAGGTTGCTTTAACCTAATACTTTTTTCCTTTTCCTGAACGTGGGAGACAAAATAGCAGGAAAGACATTTTTTAATGAATACAATGCCCTATAACTTTGAAGTAAAGTAATGTAGGGGCTATTTAACTACAAATGCTAAAGCTACAGTCTCAAGGTTAATATTAGATATGCAGTTAAGACAGTATAGCTTTAGCCCTGCATAAGCATACATACGTATGCAGCTATACTAACTCTCCCAAGGTGCCAGAATCAGGACTAGTTAAGGGTCTGTTAAAGAAATAATTCACTATTCAGTTTTCAATTACATGGTTATAGTCACTTAATAAATAATGGTTCTTTAAATATGTGCCCCTGAGTAAATTTGTTCTATTACCCTTTGTTATTTTTTTTTTGATTTTTCTTGTTGTTGCTGTGGTTTTATCATAGTGTTTTACCTTTTTGATCTGGCGAGTCGCCTGGATATCTTATTGAAAGGATACCGGGGGCCTCACCATTGGTTTTTAGGAGGACAGCTAGGAGCTCTCCTCAACCAAGTTTAAATTGTGTATAGATTTATATACATACTTAGTAAATTTCAACAAAAGCTTTGTGTATATATATATCTGTTTACGGGTATATTTTTATAACTACTTACGTATAGATAGTACTATTGAAGTATTGAATTGTAGAGGGAAAGGGGAGGGAGGGGGAGAGAAGAAAGGGAGAAAGAAAACAGAAAAAGCTTATTTTTATACAGTCTGCTAATATCTGTTTTTTGTTTTTTACAACCACTTTGTGCCTTTTTCTGGCTTCTCTCTTCCTCTTCCTACCCTCTTTATCTATCTGATCTAACCTTTTTTAGCTGGGTGAGGTGCCTTGAGAACAACACGCTCTAAAAGGAAGAATCTACAGGTCAGCAGCCATAAGGGGAAAATCAACACATCAGTACTTGGGCTTCTCATCGGACGCTTGGTACAGGTAGTGAATCATGGTCTTACATATTGCATCCCACAATGTTCAGGGGTTGGACGAACCGGGGAAGCGAGGGGTTGCCCTAGGGGAATACGGTCGTATGGGACTGGATATTGTTATGGTACAGGAAACCCATTTTAAAAAAAATTCTATTCCAAAATATTGGGGGGGAAATTTCACACAAACATTTCACTCTACAGCCCCCGAAAAGAAAAAGGGAGTTTCCATCTTAATACATAAGAGGTTGAATTTTCAACACACGTTAACACGTAGAGATCAGGAAGGGAGATTCATTTTGGTACAAGGCACGGTCAATGAACGCAAAATATCACTATTAAACGTATATGCTCCGAACACGGGACAGTCCGCATTTTTTCATAAGATATCAGACACACCCCGACCAGGTTGGGTTCATTCAAGGTCAGGAAGCGCCAGATAACACCAGACGCATATTAAATTTACTTGATGCAGCATCTCTCCAAAACAAGCCTTTGATGCTGCTCTCTTTGGATGCAGAAAAGGCCTTTGATAGGATAGACTGGGCATATATGACTAGAGTTTTACATAAGTTTGGATTAAGCGATAAGTTAGTGAGTGGCATACTAACACTGTACTTAGACCCGATAGCATATGTGGCTTACCAGGGGTTTAAATCCCGAACATTTAAAATCACAAGAGGAACTAGGCAAGGTTGTCCCTCATCCCCTCTCCTTTTTGCGATGTGTATTGAACCCCTAGCCACTTCGATAAGGGAAGATACAAATATTAAGGGGGTAAGAGTGAAAAAGACAGAACACAAGTTGAGCCTATTTGCGGATGATGTCCTGCTTACGATCACTGAGCCTTTAACTAGTCTCCCTAACCTCTTCCATGTTCTTGGACTCTTTGGCAGCATTTCTGGCTTCAAAATTAACTTGAGTAAAAGTGAAGCATTAAACGTTTCTCTACCGAAACAATTGGAAACCCAAATAGTAGGGAATTTTTCCTTTAGATGGGTACAAAGCCATATTAGATACTTAGGGGTTCTCATTACCAAGCAATCTGGATTGACCTACTTAGCTAACTATCCGGCACTTATAAAGAAACTTCTCAATGATATTAACACATGGTCCACATACAAAATTTCGTGGTTAGGGAGGATCCATGCCATTAAAATGAGTATATTGCCCAAACTGCTATATTTATTCTGTACCATCCCAACAGCCGTGTGCTCTAAAGACATCCTGGCTGTACAAGGGGCAATCTCTCGCTTCATCTGGAACCGTAAAAAACCTAGAATAAACAAGACAACCATGAGGGCGCCCAAATCTAGGGGGGGGGGGGGGGGGCTGGCCCTACCAGATCTACACTCTAGACTGGGTAATGTTTCTTTGACCAATTGTATGATCCAATCCATGGCGGTTCTGACTCAGACGAATAAGAGAACACAGCTGATAGAAGCAGGATCATGGCTTACCCCATTGTGGATGCACCAAAAAACAGTATTAAAGGATAGACTATTGCAGTTTGAGTGGTGGATAAAAAATACATTTACATTGGTTGCCGATATGTTGAGAAAGACCCAGCAATGGTCAGTAGATACTTTTAGAGAAGTGCATAATTTACCAATAAGAGAATAGTTTAATCTTGCTCAGGTGCACGCCAATGTATCCAAAGTAACTAAACTGAATGCCAAGGCTAAGACCACTCCGTTCGAGAAATGCTGTCTAGACAATGCGAATGGTAAACAGAACATTTCTATAATCTACAATTACCTAATTGAGCAGTCCACACCACTCAGATTGCATCACCAACATTCGTGGGAGTCAGAACTTGCCATGGAACTAACTGATCTACAATGGAGTAGGATACACAAACAAGCCACTAGTTCCTCATTGAACATAATTCTAAGGGAAAATAGTCATAAGACTACTATGAGATGGTATTTAACGCCAACAAGGCTAAAAGTCTCCAATCCTTCGCTAGATGGAAAATGTTTTAGGGGATGCCCTGACATGGGCACCCTTAAGCATGTTCTATGGGAGTGTCCCAAGATTGCCCATATTTGGCTGAAATCTTATGAAATCTTAGAGAAACTATGGGGATGCCAGATTCCCCAAAAACCGATAGAGGCCCTATTAGGCCTACCCATAGAAGGCCTTAGTAAACAGGCTCAACTCCTATCACATCAAATATTTTTAGCAACTTGAATTACGATAGCTAAGGCCTGGAAATCAGAGGTACCTGCATATAGCGTAGTTCTAAACAGACTTAAATATATGACATGAGCGTTATCTCGGCTGAGTTCGGATTGGTCATACAAGAAATGGGCCTCATGCTGGGACCCCTGGATCCTCAAGATTGGGTGGTATATATGCAGGGACATAATAATAAAATTTAGGCTGATCTTATGGGGATCAACTATCAAGCAAATTCTACCTCTCCTTAGCACCTTCTCTTCCTCTCCTCCCTTTGTTTTTCTTTTCTCTGTTCTCTTCTTCCCCTCTTCAGACGGATCTCTATAAGATTATAGATATACTGGATTGTGCGCTAATACGTAAGTAGTTTGAATAGAGGAAAAAATAAATAAATAAATAAAAAACTGCAATAATTAAAGTCAAAATGTTATTTACTTGTATACATCTTACTTTTGGTAAAGAACAGTACCTATCTTATGGATGTGTTATTGATGAACGATCTGTGTTAATCTATTTACCTGTTATTCGCAATACAAATTATTTGGAACAACAAAAAAAAAAAGAGAAGACAAGAAATGTTTTAAAAGGTCACAAACTTTTATTTATGTATAGTTTAGCGTTATTTGACAGTTTATTAATATTCTATGGGAATTAGTAACCATTGTTTTGTACCATGCAATGTTGTTACATATTGTATGTGTCATTGATGACCTGCTATCCTATATTGTATTGTTGCAATCTTGTCTTTAATAAAAAAGATTTGGAAAAAAATATATAACAATACAAGACATGGCACAGAACAAAAAAAAAATATTCACCTTAACAACAATTTCACACGAAAAACAAAAACAAAATAGAGCACAGTGGTTTGATTTTGAAGACAAACTTTTATGTCACTCGGGATCTTTTTAGAGGACCACTATTTCAATAAGAAACTCTATAAAATGGCAAAAAAAACAGAGAGAACAGTGGTTTTACTTCCAGGAAAAAATTAGATATCTCTGGGACTCTTTTACGAGGACCACTATTTCACATAAGAAGCTCTATGTGCCATTTCCCAAAAATACTTTCATATCAAGAACAAATTTACAACAACAAAAAAAATATATATAGAGAACAGTGGTTTGATTTCAAGGACGAAATTTTATGTCACTCAGACTCTTTTTAGAGGACCACTATTTTTATAAGAAACTCTATAAAATGACAAAAACCATAGAGAACAGGGGTTACACCCCGCAGACGAACTTTGATGCCTGCCGTTCTCTTTTTAGAGAACCACTATTTCACATATGAAACTCTATGTGCCATTTTCACAAATTACAAGAATAACAACAAAATGTCAACCATCAAAAATCAACGACAAAATAGGATATTCTAATTTATTGAAGTAGCCTTTTAGCATGATTAGCCCCACAAATCACTTTGCTTGCATTTTAGAACAATTACAGTTTAAATGTTACTTCATTAAGTTACTGTTTATAATGTTAATATTTTTAGAAAATGGTGTGCAATGCTGTTTCAGTGCATATATTTCAAAGTTCATGTTAAGAGGAGGAGGAGCTTTTGTTGTACAATTTAAATGTATAATTCAATGGAGAACAATAATCCAGGGACTATTCCGACCACCAGTTAATGGGGTCAGGAAGGAATTAATTTTTTACCCCTTTGATACAATTGGCTAAGTTTCAATGGGGGGGTTTACTGTTTGCCTTCCTCTGGATTCAATACATATTTAGTTTACCACTTATTAATCTACAAGTTGCATGTTACAGAACATTATGTCATATTAACAATTTTCATTAATACAATGTTGGCCTGTTCTTACATTAAAATGTTACTACTCTTAAATAAACATGATTTACCAGTTGGTCACCTACATGTTTCATATAATAATTGTACTTCTTTATAGATAAGAAAAAGGTTACAAGTGTCAACTGTGCATGTTACCTGCAAAACAGAATTCAAAACATACACATTTAATTGCCGTCATTTTTTGATGGGCAAGTCGCTAGTCATATATATACAGTAGTTGTCGAACTGCGAGTTGTCATCACACTTTGCGGGCCTCGCAAAAAGAGGGATGGAGCTGCGGCCCGCAACAGCGGCCCTCGCGATGAGCGCCGAAGCACAAATTTAGCTGCAATGAGAGCCGAAGGCACTCATCGCAAGGCTTGAGGTACTTAGCTGCAATGAGCGCCGAAGGCACACATTGCTGGGGTGGAGATGAGCACCGCAGGCGCTCATTGCGAGGCCCGCGGGACTTCCTCATCCTTACCATCCCTTTCCCCCTGTCCAATGACCCCCTCTCCCCTCACTTACCTTGATCTGGTGAGCTCCTGCTGTTCTCTGCTCTCTATCACGTCTTCTGGCTTTCGGCCCGCCATATGCTAATGACGTGACGTCATATGCGCGTCAAGTCATTAGCATATGCCGGACGGACACAGGCAGAAGACGCGATGGAGAGCAGACAACAGCAGGAGCTCTCCGTTTCAAGGTAAGTGAGGGGAGATGGAGAGGGGGGTAATTGGAGAGGGGGAAAGGGATGAGGAGGATGAGGGGAAGCCCTGCAATGAGTGCCTTCGGTGGTCATTGCAGCCCCCGTCTACTGGCAGAACCCAGGTACTTTGGGAGTGATGCAAGGCCGGGGGGCCTCGCGATGAGCTCCTCTGGCACTCATCGCGAGCCCTCCCCTGGCAGGAACCAGGCAGTCCCTGGTAGTCCCTTTGCTCCGCAAGTGTGACGACAACTCGCAGTTTGACAAATATAATAGGTGATATATATGTGTGTGTGTTTATGTATATATATATATATATATATATATATATATATATATATGTGTGTGTGTGTGTCTGTGTGTGTGTATATATATATATATATATATATATATATATATATATGGTCTTTTATTAATGATTTATGGTTCTTTGAGGACCTGTAGAACTGAAGTGAAGAGAACACTCGTTCCGATGCAGCAAGTGGCTGCAGCACTGACACACAAGTTAGGCTTGGGGGCGTGGAGCATGGAGGCATGTAAGTTTGAGTAAACAAATATAAAAACAATAAAGTGAAAAATAAATCAATAACATAACACATAACAGACAAGATTTTTTGATTTATAACATAACATAACTCGCTCAGCCATCAGTGTACTATTCCTTTCAACATGAGTTATATTTAAGCCACACATTTTTCGGAATAACCTTTATTTTAACCATATCTTCAAAAGATCTAAAACTAGAATTATTATAAAAGTATGACAGATGATGCAGATTCCATTGTTCCCAATTATACTTTTGTACTGAGGGTATAGAGTCCTGACTCCTGAATTAAGTGTATCAGAAATAAAGGTGAAGGGAAGGGCAAGATTTTATATTTCTCATTACAATACCACCAATTCATTAGACCTGCTTTAACTACCATAGGTAAAATAAGAAAGTTTATTGTTTTTAACCATTAAGACCATATTAAATTTTCTAGATTAATATTATATGCTATAGCTTTTTCAATCTTTAAAAATGTAAAATTTGCATCTCCATGAGCAAGCCTCAAAAAGTGATGTAATGCCACTGCTTCAGAATAATCTATTCAATTTGGATTAGGATTCTTACCCTTATTGATATACTGATCAATGATTGTCTAAGGAAGGCAAAGATTTATTTAAATTTTTTAGCTGCCAATGATATCAAAAGGCCTCTTGTGAATGCTTTTAGGACATTCCAAAGAATGGTTTTGGATGATACTGAATTTACATTGAGTATAAGAAATTCTTTGAGTTCCTTCTCCAAAAATTGTTTATCTTGTATAGATTTAAAAAATGTATCATAAATTTTAAGGGTCTTTCCGACATTAGTTTTTTTGCTTTTTTATGTGGTCCAACAATGTCATAACCCCTATTTAAATTTTTGCTGTTATATCTAACAGTTGTTTGTCTAATAAAAAGTAGTCAATTCTTGTATATGTTTTATGTTGAGAAGATTAATACGTATAATCTACTTCCCTGGGGTGTAGTGTTCTCCAACCATCATAGATGTTATATCTTAACAAACCATCATTAAATTATTTAGAGATTCTATTCAGATCACAGTCTGATTTAAGTTTTGAAGCAGATTTAAGGTCTAAAATAGGGTCTAAGAACATATTAAATTCACCACTTATTATGAAAGCACCTTTTTTAATCCTTGAAATAAGCTTTAACAATTTGTTTAAGAACCTGTTTTGATATGTATTGAGGGCATAAATGTTTACAATAGTGTATAGATCTTTATTAATAAATTCCAACCAGATAGCAAATCTTCCTTCTAAATCTATATATACATGATCTTCTGCTATTTTATTCATTTTGTTAAACAATATAGCCACTCCTCTGGAGATGGATGTGTAGCTGGAGATAGCTTTAATTTCAAAAGAATGAGTCGGTAAACTAGGTTATTTGTCCTTTGCCAATGTGTCTCTTGACAGACTACATCAGCTTTTTCTTTATGAAAAAAGTTCAACAGCACGTTTTTCTTGAAAGGGGTATTTAAGCTGTTAACATTATAAGTTACTAGCGACTTGGTCGTCAAAAATGACGGGGCAATAAAATGTAAAGCCATGGGAATGCTGTTTGACACAGAATGTAAACTGTTTTGTACTGTGAGGACCTTTGGCGCGCATTGCGAGCCTCTCCTGTCGTGTACTTTTGGCCCTCTGAACACCTTCATGAGTCATGATAAAGAGAGATATATATTACATAGTTACATAGTTACATAGGGCCTCATTCAATTGCGATTTGGGCAATTGAATAGGGTTCTAAATAAGCACATAGCATATTTTTTTTAAAGAAGTTTTTAGTTAGTAAGCATCTATCCAAAAGCAAGGTTTTCACTAACTAAAAACTTCTTTAAAAAAATATGCTATGTGCTTATTTAGAGCTCTATTCAATTGGACAAATTGCAATTGAATGAGGGCCATAGTATTTAAGGTTGAAAAAAGACTTTCAGTCCATCAAGTTCAACCTTTTAAGATCTCCTTTGATCTGCAATATGCGGATTAACTATTAATTCATTAGTTGTTAATTAATTATTAATCAATTATTTAATGTTTTTTTTTTGTTTGTTTTTTTATTATTATTAATTAGTCCAGAGGAAGGCAAATAGAAAAAAAAAAAAAAGAAACAAGCGAGACTTAGCCAATTGTCTAAAGGGGAAATATTAAAAATTTGGATCATTACTGTCTCTCTAATTATCCATGATAACCCTGAATACCCTTTTTAATTAGAAATAAATCTAGTCCCCTTTTAAAGTTATCTATCGAATCAGCTGTCACCACCTCCTCTGGTAGAGAATTCCACAGATTAACCACCCTTACTGTGAAGAACCCTTTTCTTTCTTTGAGGTGGAATCTTTTTACTTCTAACCTCAAAGGATGTCCTCTTGTCAGTTGAAAACCTCTTGGCACAAAAAGCTCCCCCGACAAATCTTTATACTGACCCTGGATGTATTTATATAAGGTAATCATATCTAGACGCCTTTTTTCTAGAGAAAATAAGTTTAATTTTGTTAGTCTTTCTTCATAACTTAGCCCCTCCATTCCCCTTATTAGTTTGGTTGCCCTTCTCTGTACCTTTTCCAGCTCTAAAATGTCCTTTTTATGAAGTGGTGCCCAAAATTGTACTCCATATTCCAAATGAGGGCGTACTAGAGATTATACAAATCTCAGATTATACAAATCTCAGATTATACAAATCTGGCAGAATTATATTTGCTTCCCTGGCTTCTATACCCTTCTTAATACATGCTAATATTTTATTTGCCTTTGCAGCTGCTGCTTGGCTTTGAGCACTGTTACCTAGGTGGTTGTCCACAAGCACTCCCAATTCCCTTTCAATATCTGATACACCTAGATTTGCTCCATTAAGATTATAAATTGCATGGCTATTTTTCCTTCCCAGATGCATAACCTTACATTTATTCGTATTAAATCTCATCTGCCATTTAGATGCCCATTCCTCAATTTTATGTAAGTCCCCTTGGAGGGAAAGCACATCATTTTCTGATTTAATTACCTTGCACAACTTTGTGTCATCAGCGAAAATGGAGACCTCACACTCCAATCCTACCTCTAAGTCATTAATAAATATGTTAAAAAGGAGAGGACCTAATACTGAACCCTGAGGAACCCCACTTACCACATTAGTCCAATCGGAGTATGTTCCATTTACAACAACCCTTTGCTTCCTGTCTTTTAGCCAGCTCTCAATCCATGAGCAGATATTTACTGCAATTCCTGTATCTCTTAGTTTGCACAATAGTCTCCCATGTGGCACTGTATCAAAAGCCTTTGCAAAATCCAAAAAGACTACATCCACTGAGTTGCCTTGTTCCAGGTTCCTTCTAACCTCCTCATAGAAACTAATTAGATTTGTTTGACATGACCTATCCCTCATAAACCCATGTTGACTCCTACTTATAATCTGGTTCAAATAGACATATTCTTGTATATTATCTGTTAGGTATTTTAATTTCTTCATTTAGAAATTGATTAGCTAAGAATATCATGATTATAAAAAGTATGTCAGCATGTTTCTTATCTCACTAGAATGTTTAAGTGCGTCATCTGTAGAATGTTTACGTTAATGTTCTTTAAAACATCTGTATCCTGTGTCCTGTTTTTTTGCTTCAGATACTACTGAGACAATGTATCTGAAGCAAGCAGGGGTTTTAGATAAGGTTTTGCTGAGTCTAACATAAAAAGACACTTGCTTGCAAATATGTATTTAACCCTATTTCCAACTATGCTAATAAGCTCTGACTGTGCTATATAAGGGACAGACCGTCCAAATATAAACTCAGAGATTATTCTGATGACACTCTTACTTCTGTGCATTATTTTCTCTCATTATATCTTGGTACTCAGATATAATTGATACACACATCAGAATACATGATTACTCACTAATCTGATCCTATCATTATCCCTTATTAACCCTTCTAAAAGCTTCCCCACTACAGAAGTGAGGCTCACTGGTCTATAATTCCCCGGATTTGCTCTTGCTCCCTTTTTAAATATAGGTATCACATCAGATTTTCTCCAGTCATCTGGTAGAGACCCTGTGTTGAGTGAATCTTGAAAAATTAAATATAATGGTTTGGCTATTACAGAACCCAGTTACCTTAGTACCCTTGGATGTATTCCATCAGGACCCGGGGCTTTATTAACATTTATTTTTTCCAACCTCTTTTGGATTACTTCCTGTGTTAACCAATTATTTGGCAAAGGTAGTGTAGCCCCATTATGTCGCAGTGTCCCAACCACTGGTACCTCCCTTGTGTATACCGAAGAAAAGAACCTATTTAGCTCATCTGCCTTTTCTTGGTCACTAATTATCAGACAGCCTGTTTCACATTGTAATGTTCCTATAGCTTCCTTCCTCGCCTTCTTCCCATTAACATACTTAAAAAATATTTTAGGGTTAGTCTTACTCTCTTTTGCAATTCCTTTTTCATTTTCTATTTTAGCCAGTCTAATCGCGCTTTTGCAAGCCTTGTTGATTTCCTTGTATTCCCGTAAAGCAGTCTCTGTCCCCTCTTGTTTGTATAATTTAAATGCCTGTTTTTTACTCCGTATCTTGATCTTTAAATCATTGTTAAGCCACATGGGTTGTGATTTACTCCTTTTACTTTTATTCCCACGGTATATGGTGATGTGTATGTATATTTAGTAAGGATTTAAATGTTGTCCATTTATGTTCAGTGTTTTTACCTATCAGTTCTCTGTCCCAGTCTATACTTTGTTTTGCTGCCCTTAGACCGTTAAAATCTGCCCTTTTTAAAATTAAGAGTTTTTGTTGGCCCCTTAAAATGTTGTTTTTTTAATTCAATCTCAAATGAGACTGTGTTGTGATCACTGTTTCCCAAAGGTTGCCCTATTTCAACATTTGATACAATATCAATATTATTTGTAATGAGTAAATCTAAGATAGCTTCATTTCTAGTAGGCTCCTGTATAACCTGGGCCAAATAATGATCCCTGAGTGTACTCAAGAACCTGCTCCCCTTAGCTGAACTGCTGGTCTCATTTATCCAGTTTATTTCAGGGTAATTAAAATCTCCCATTATTAGAACTTGCCCTTGCTTAGCTGCATTTCCAATCTGTAACAATAATTGTATTTCCTCACTTTCAGCTATATTTGGGGGTTTATAGCATACTCCTACTAATATTCTTTTGCAATTTGCTGCTCCGCTATTTAACTCTACCCACAAACATTCAACTTTATCACTAGGTCCACCATAAATATCTTCTCTGACTATAGCCTTAAATTCAGGCTTAACATACAGACAAATCCTTCCTCCTCGTTTACCATTGCCTCTATCTTTCCTAAATAGGTTATAACCATCCAGATTAACAGTCCAGTCATGAGATTCATCCCACCATGTTTCGGTAATGTCTATTAAATCCCATTTTTCATTAATTGCTAATAATTCTAACTCTCCTATTTTTCCTGGCAAGCTTCTGGCATTAGCAAGCATACACCTTATGTTATGAGTCTGTAGTTCTGAAGTGCCTGCTACTGAACTTGAATTACTTAGTACTACCTCCATATTGACTATACTACCCCTCCCCCCATCTCCTCCCCTATGAGTTGTTAATTCATCTCTTATACCCTCTACACTTTCTAAGTTATTACTTATATCTAGTCCCCCCCCACCTACTAGTTTAAAAACTCCTCCAGCCTTTCTACCATCCTATCCCCTAGTACAAAAGCTCCCTCATCATTAAGGTGCAATCCATCCCTACTGTAGAGATTGTACCGAAGTGAGAAGTCAGCCCAGTGCTCTAAAAAGCCAAACCCCTCCTTAGTGCACCACATCTTTATCCACGCATTAACCTCCCTAAGCTCCTTCTGCCTCCCTGGGCTAGCACGTGGCACTGGTGGTATCTCAGAAAATACTACCTTGGAGGTCCTTGCCTTCAGCTTATCACCTAGTTCTCTAAAATCATTCTTTAGGACACTCCATCTTCCACTAACTTTGTCATTGGTACCAATATGTACCAAGACCGCCCATTCATTTCCAGCCCCTCCCAATAATTTGTCTACCCGATCCACAACATGACGAACCCGAGCACCCGGGAGACCGCAAACTGTTCGATTGCTGGGATCTGGGTGACAAATCACCCTGTCTACCTTCCTAATAATAGAGTCCCCTACAACCAAAACCTGTCTGTTCTGCCTATTCTGCCCTCCCTCTTCTCCAGTAGAGCTGTTCGCCCAGTTGTTAGAGGGAACAGCTCTATCTGGCATTGCCATTCCTGAATGGACATCGCCAACAGTTTCACTCAATCTGGCAAATCTGTTGTTGTATGCCAACTCAGAACTAGCCTGCCTCCTCCTGTTCCCCCTGCTTCCCCTTGTAACTGTAACCCAGCTGCCTCCATGGACATCCTCACTAGCCCCAGCTCCACCCTCCATGCTAGGCCCAGCTAAACTGTGCTCAGTGAGCACCAACCCCCTTTCCAGTGGAGCAATATCACTAAGTGCTGCAATTCTCCTCTCCAGATCTACAATTTGAGCTTCCAGAGAGGCAACATGCTCACACCTCTCTCAGAGGTATGGACCCTGGATCATCTGTTCCAGTATTGCATACATATGACAGGATGTACACTGAATAAGGTTGCCACTGGACTGACTCATAATTATTATTATTGTCTACGAAATTTCAGTGGGAAAAATAAAGAATATAATATAATATATTTATATAAAGTTTTCCTCCTTTGCACTATAAATCTGCCCTCCCTTTTCTTTGAAGGCCCTCCTTTTATTTAAACTCCTAGGCTTTTACTAGAATTGCACTTGATACTGAAAATGTTCGCAAGCTCACAAGTTCCCCTTCTCCGGTTTCTATTAACTTCTGCCTTCTCGCCTGGGCACAATTACTGCACTCTGCAATTTATCAGCCTTTACTTGTAAGGTAAATCCACTTGTAAACAGGCCCCAAACCAGCTCACAAATCCTTTATCCCAGTTTAACAGTCAAGCCACACCCCTCTCACCTGGGCACACTTAGTGCACTCTGCAGTTTATCAGCCTTACTTGTAAGGTAAATCCACTTGTAAACAGGCCCCAAACCAGCTCACAAACCTTTTATACAAGTTTAACAGTCAAGCCACACCACTCTCACCTGGGCACACTTAGTGCACTCTGCAGTTTATCAGCCTTTACTTGTAAGGTAAATCCACTTGTAAACAGGCCCCAAACCAGCTCACAAACCTTTTATACAAGTTTAACAGTCAAGCCACACCCCTCTCACCTGGGCACAATTAGTGCACTCTGCAGTTTATTAGCCTTTACTTTTTAAGGTAAATCCACTTGTAAACAGACCCCAAACCAGCTCCCAAACCTTTTATCCAAGTTTAACAGTCAAGCCACACCCCTCTCACCTGGGCACAATTAGTGCACTCTGCAGTTTCTCAGCCTTTACTTTTTAAGGTAAATCCACTTGTAACCAGACCCCAAACCAGCTCACAAACCTTTTATACAAGTTTAACAGTCAAGCCACACCCCTCTCACCTGGGCACAATTAGTGCACTCTGCAGTTTATCAGCCTTTACTTTTTAAGGTAAATCCACTTGTAAACAGACCCCAAACCACCTCCCAAACCTTTTATACAAGTTTTAACAGTCAAGCCACACCCCTCTCACCTGGGCACAATTAGTGTACTCTGCAGTTTATTAGCCTTTACTTTTTAAGGTAAATCCACTTGTAAACAGACCCCAAACCAGCTCCCAAACCTTTTATCCAAGTTTAACAGTCAAGCCACACCCCTCTCACCTGGGCACAATTAGTGCACTCTGCAGTTTCTCAGCCTTTACTTTTTAAGGTAAATCCACTTGTAAACAGACCCCAAACCAGCTCACAAACCTTTTATACAAGTTTAACAGTCAAGCCACACCCCTCTCACCTGGGCACAATTAGTGCACTCTGCAGTTTATCAGCCTTTACTTGTAAGGTAAATCCACTTGTAAACAGACCCCAAACCAGCTCACAAACCTTTTATACAATTTTAACAGTCAAGCCACACCCCTCTCACCTGGGCACAATTAGTGCACTCTGCAGTTTCTCAGCCTTTACTTTTTAAGGTAAATCCACTTGTAAACATATATGTCTATGTATATGTAGTTAAGTAATAATGAATGATTTATTAAATAAATGAATATGCTTCAACTATTTATAATTCATATATGCAGCGAGCAATAGGCTGAAGAGCTAACAATCTGTTTGTATTTTCCGTTTGCATATAATATACATTTTTGAGTGTTGGTGCCCTGCTTATAAAGTGTAATGAATGTTCCAAGTGTGCATCATAAATAGGCTACATGCACGAGGTAAAGCCATTGGTTTATTGTGTAAAGCGACATTGTATATTCGTAATGTTATTAATGTGTCTTGTGAGCATTTTCCGGCTTTTGTAATAGTGTATTTTGTAGGTCGTAGTGTGATGTGTAAAGTGCTATGCGTTTTGCAGTGTTTTATGCGGTCCGTGGTCATGTAGCCTCGTTTTCATTTTTTTCGGTGGCGATATTTTTTGTCGCTTAGGGGATATTTCGAGTGGCGAAAATCGTCTAAATCGAGTTAAATTCGAATTCCACCTCACTCCCCGACATCCTGCGTCACGTGTTTTTTTTTCTAAGTCGCGCGTCTCGTATTTTATTTTTTCTAAGTTCCGCTTTTGTGAACCACTTGCACACCAAGGCGATCCCGCGTTTAGGAAGTGTTTTTCGTCTTAGTCCCCCGTGTTTCATTGCCTCTTCATGTTATTGCTGCTAGTTGTAGTGCGTTGTATTGGGTTAATGGCTCGCCTCGCTACGTGAGACTCGCAGGCGATGAGCGCCTTTGGCGCTCATTGGCTAAGTGCTACGTGTTAACGTCTCACCTCGCTTTGCGAGGCTCGCAGCTATGAGCGCCAAAAGCTCTCATCGGCTAAGTCCTACGCGTTAACGGTTCGCCTTGTTTCACGAGCCTCTCAAGTGATGAGCGCCTGTGGCGCTCATCGCCTAAGTCTTACGCACCACGCAAAGTGTGATGACATCTTGCAGTTTGACAACTATTATATGTAATTATTGGTGAAGAGGCCATATTCAGGATCTAATTTTGAAATCTATAGCCCTTGTTCGTAAAAAAACTAACTAGATTACAGGCAATTTTACAAACAGTCAGAAGCTTAATTTTTCAAATCCATCAGACAAAATAAACAAAAAACAATAATTTCAACATACTAGTACATATTACATTTCACACTCATTATAATAACATACTTAATCCCTCTTGACAGTAGTATTGTAGTCATACCTGTAAAGTTGAGTATCTGAACTGGTACAGTTAGAGGGAGAACTGACCAATGACAGAGCAGATAGGCTAACTCAGCAAATTAGTGGCCTAAATTATTTTATAAAAAATAGTTTTAATTACTTTGTTTTCTTGAACATTAGAAAAGGTTAAATCATCCTCTTTTAATAAAGATGTGAAGGCTCTCCATCTCAGCAGGATTCAACACACAATGGTTTACATATTAGACACTATTCCAAAATAAACCCATACAATGGAGACAATCTGGTTATTGGCAAAGAGCGAAATTTGTACTATCCTTTTAGCACTGAGATCTAGTAAATGTTCAAAAAGGATCTATATAATTATTGTGTAAAATTTTAACATAGTGCAAAAATTGCTAAATATATAGTTTTGTGCAATATCTAACTCTAGTAAATTACCCCAAAGTAATACATAACAAAATTTAGTTTGTCAGCTCTGTTTATTTTTTGGGGTTTTTACTATCAAAGACAATCCGTGACCATCTGCAAACATGGCAATTATGATTTATTTAGTTACCATTCTGTACAGCACAACTATATTTAATTTTAAGTCATGGTTACATCTTTACCATTTTTTGAAACTAATTCTTTGATATTCTAAAGCTATATTTCTAAAACAGAATGCATCATTCCCCCTTTTATCACTAACCCTCACGCACACACATAAAATCTTACTAACTTCTAAAGACATTATTATCACACTGATGTATAAACTTTTCTGTCTTGAAGTTCTAAAAAAAATAGTTAACTTGTTCCATCCCAATTTGATATTTTTTTTATATATATAATTGTATTTATCAATACAAATCACAAACATAGACATCACAACAACAAGAAAAAACAAAAATATAAAAATACACAATCTTCCAAAACATACATTCAAAAAGTCACAGCAAGATGGGTTAATTATCAGTAACATTTTGTATAGGAGAGGACATGATCTTTAATGTCTTGAGGAAAATCCTGTATTATAAAAAGAAAAGAAAAAAGAGAAGCACAGATCCCTTAATCATAAGGTTACATTTATTAAAAACTTTTCTCATTTCTTTACAACTTAATTCCTTCCTTTTTCCTCTCCAGATACTTATCCCATATATACCATTGGGTTATCAGCCCCTTCATTTTTGCTAGGCAGCTTTGGTTTATATGGTCAAATTCTCTATTTCTGTTAATATATCTAATAATCTCTGGGATTGATGGCATTGTATACACTTTCCATGATTTACAGATTAATCCCTTAGTTACCAATAGAATATGTAATAAGAGAAAATAAAACTTCGGAAATTGTTTCTTAAGATGTATATGTACAATTATAATTTCCATATTAAAGGGGATTTCCTCCTCAAATACATCTGATAGCCAGACGATACATTTTCTCCAAAAATATCTCAATTTAGTGCAATCCCACCAAACGTGTATGGCATCCGCCCTTAACCCACATTGTTTCCAGCACAGTATGACATGCTTCTTTATAATTTTATTAAGAAATTCTGGAGTATAATGCCACATATTGATGATTTTAAAATATAATTCATAATAGGCAAGGGATCTGGCAGAAATTCTAACTATTTTAATGGTATACTGCCACTCTTCAACAGAGCTAAAAAATCTCCCTTTTTTCTCTCACTCTAATATGCCTGCAGTTTTGCCACTCTGCTCATTCAAACTGAGGATCCTTGGACATCTTGATATTCTGTGGGTATTATTTTTATTATATATCATTAATTCAAATGAAGATCTATCTTCATTTTAATTAATGATATATAATAAAAATAATACCCACAGGTTTCATTTTTTTTTGGTTTGAATCCTCTTTGTTTAAGTGAACTCTGAATAGACATAAAGCCACAGATTTTTATTTAGTTTAAATTTATCACAAATTTTTGACCAACTAAGCAGCATTCCTCCTTCACAGAAGTCATTCATTTAATTAATACCATGTTTTTTCCATGTTTCAATACAGACTTTCTCTCTACTTACTTTTAAAATTTCTAAAGAAGAACCTAGCGAAGGGTATTCTGATAATTTCATTTTTGTCTTAATTTTCATCCAGAATTTTAACAAGGACTTAATATTCCTTGGAATAAAGCTGTTTTTCACTTCCTCCAAAATTTTAATCCATTATAATACATGGGTAGGAGTCTTCTCAAAGAATTCTCCCTCCATTAATTTCCAATTAGTAATTCCGGTAGTTGTATACCTTACTGTGTAATCTGGGATAGCACAATTGCGGCATATATGTCCTTTATGCAGGGGGATGCCAGGCCCCCTGTCTCAATCCTTAGTTTAGTAATCTCTCCTGGAATTCTAGCTTTTTTTCACTGTAGTATATACAAATCTATATCTCGTTGGAATTTTTTTAACCAGTATTCCGGCGGTACGTCTGGTATAGATCTAAAAATATATGTTAATTTAGGAATAACTATTATTTTTACTACAGCAATTCTTGCTGACCAGGAGAGACAGATCGATCTCCAATCTGTCAAAGACTTAAGTACTTTTCTATGAATAATAACCATATTGTTTTTTTAAATGTTTCTTAAATCAAAGGAAAGGCAGATACCCAAATGGTTTATTGCTATGGCACTCCAGTTAAAGGGGTAAAGATCTCTTAACTTAGCTTTAATTTCGGGAGATAAGCCCCTAGTAATAATATCTGTTTTTTGTCTGTTAATCTTAAAATATGAAATTCCGTTAAACTTACACAATATCTTATCGAGGTTGAGTAATTATTTCTCTGGATCCGTAAGGGTAATGATCATATGATCCGCATATATCGTTGCATTATATTCCCTTTTCCCAATTTTAACCCCTTTAATATCTTGTATCATCCTTATTTTTTCAATCAGTGGTTCTAAAAAAAGAATAAACAATAATGGGTACAGGGGACAACACTGCCTCGCTCCATTAATAATACAGAAGAAATGTGTCTCAAAGTTTATACCCACAATTTTTGCTCTCAGATTACTATAGAGCGCTTTTATCGCTTTACTAGCAAAGTCTCCCAATCAATATTTCTGGAGTACTATTTGAAGGAAGTCCCAGTTGACCCTGTCAAACGCTTTTTCAGCATCTAATGACAGAGCCAGCATGGGAATTCGTTTTTTGGCACTGAATGCAAAAAGATTGATTAGACTTCTGATATTATCACATCCCTGACGGGACCTAATAAACCCTACTTGATCTGGGTGAATAAGTGTACTAATTATGGGATCAAGCCTATTTGCCAAAATTTTAGAATATACTTTCAGGTCAAAATTTATTAAAGATATCGGCCTATAACTCTTCTTATCAGCTGGGTCCTTACCCTTTTTTTTGATCGTATGTTGCATTTCCAGATTATAGAGCTTGGAGTAATATTGATAGAAGATATTTTTTTAGGGTGTTGGTAAAACGTACCATCCTCCCCTCTCATCTCTACGATAGAATTGGATATTCTTTGTTTTTTCATCTTGTTTGCTAGATATTTACCTCTTTTATCCATCATCTCATATGTATTCGCTTGCATCTTCCATACTAATTGATCTAATTTGTATTGTTCAATCTTTTTTATTTGTAATTTTATTATGTCTATTTCCTTCAGGGTTTCAACATTTGGGGATTTTTTATTTAATCTATGTTTTTCTTCTAAGTCAATATATAATGTTCTTAGAGTTTTCCCTCTTCCTCTTTTCAATTCTGTTGTTTTAGCTATAAAAATACCCCTAATGTATGCTTTCATCGAGCACCAAAGAATAGACGCCGATGATACCGATCTAAGTCCTATCTAAGTACTCTATTAGGAGTTTCTTAATCTCGTCTACTTTTATTTTATCTTTTAACAATGTAGATTCCATTTTCCAGTTAATACATTTATCCAGGACTTCAGTAGTTTTTAATATTAGTACTACCGGAACATGGTCCGATATCGCACTTGTACCTATATTTATATTTACTACATTATTTAATGTGGAATCGTCTCCCAATATACAATCTATTCTTGAATAAGTATTACATCTCTTTGAGAGATAGGTATAATCTTCTCTCAAAGGGAAACTTATTCTCCATAAATCAAAAAGATTCATATCTATCATCAATTCCCTAATTTTTTTTGATCCATATATTTTAATGTTCTCTTTATTACTCTCTGGCCTATATGATTTGTCTTTTAATGGATCCAACACAAGGTTGAAATCTCCACAAATTATTGTCTTAGCTTTCTTAAACTTATTTACCAGCTTAAACATGCGTCTTATAAACTTCTCTTGTTTTTGGTTTGGCATATATCAATTGACTATTGTGTATAGATTATTATTGATGTATCCCACCCAGATAATATATTGACCTTCCTCATCAATTTTTTGAAACTCTTTTACCACTAAACTTTTACTAAACAGTATGGATACCCCTCTAGCTTTACTACTACATGTAGAATTTATACTTTATGTGTACTTCCTATTTCTCAATAAATGTACATAGTTTTTTTTCAGATGAGTTTCTTGTAAACATACATTAATTTTTAATTTCGCATAGTCTGCAAGGGCGATTCTTCTTTTTATTGGAGAGTTTAATCCATTGATGTTGTGGGACACTATCTTTAAAGACATCTATCTGGCTGTCTTAATTCTATATTTGTCCTCCTTTTCATCTTCTCTAATATCTCCCATCTTGCTCCTAAATTCTCATTTATCTTCACATTCATACAAGCGTTCACACCTTTGACTGTATTAGTTCTTCGATACAGTCTTACTACTGGGGTATCTTGACCCAGTGGTCTGAAATGGTTGGCATTACTCGATGGTAGTGGTACATCAAGAAACTAAGGATTTCTCCCTTGCTTATTAACTTCTTTAACTAGTTCATACACCTTCTCTCATTCATTCGTGTCCCTCTCCTACTCTCCTCATATACACGTTTCCCCCAAAAATATTTTTAAAGTGCAATTTTGTGCATTGTAATTTCTCCCTCCCCATGTATATTACATTTTTTATCATCCAATATTGTTTGTCCAAAAAGTGCTAATGTGCAATTTTATGTGCCATAGCATATTAATATCCATATACTATCCATTTCTCACATACATAACTAACTCTTAAAATCCAATTAATTTCTCAGTATATTTAAATTGATTATCCTTTTCTTAATTCTTTCTGTATTGTGGGTATTTTAACCCTTTTGACCATCACTTACTTACCTTCAACCTCACCTCTTCTTCCTCCCACCACCCCTCTCCTACCCCTGCCACCATCACGAACAGAAACCTGCTAGCACTTGACGCTACTCAGCTCTCCATTAATATCCAACCCCTTCTCAGCCCCATCACCTACCTTAACTGCCCTGATACTGCCATCTCACTTTACAACTCTACTCTCTCTTCCATCCTTGATACCCTCGCCCCCATAACCACACGCAGACGCCCTCGCTCTCTTCCACAACCTTGGCACACAACTCAAACACGATACATCCAGAAGTGCTCCCGCACCGCTGAACAGCTCTGGAGGAAATCACGCACCTCTGCAGATTTCCTCCACTACAAATTTATGTTACGCTCCTACTCCTCTGTCCTCAACCTCGCCAAACAACACTACTTCACTTCACTAATATCAACCCTATCCTCTAACCCAAAGCGTATGTTCGCATCGTTCAAAACTCTCCTCCACCCACCACCTCCTCCCATCCCTTCCTCTCTCACAGCTGAAGACTTTGCCAAGCATTTTATTCATAAAATCGAAAATATACGCAATGAACTCTCATCTCACAGTGGTTTACTCACTCTACCATCTCAACTATCCAACCACACCCACTCTTCTCCCTCCCCCAATCCAACAGCCATTCTGCACTGCTTTGCCCCAGCTACAGAGGATGAAGTCGCTAGCCTGCTATCATCCACTCGCCTCACTACATGTCCCCTGGACCCTATTCCATCTCAGCTCATCCCTCCCCTCTTTGTAGTATATTATAATCCAATATTACCTTTTCCACTTTCTTCTCAATCTCTGAAGTTCTAATATTTACTGCTTTGATTTCCTTTACATTGTCTAAGATTTGAGTTTTTATTTCAGACATAAAGTTTATTTGAAACTCTTATAGTAGTATTTACATCTTTGCCACCGTGAGTATTTCTTCCTCATGTATAATGGATTCCTTACTGATGATACTTTCGTTTAAGCTCCCGATACTATGACTTAGATTTTGTTCCATATCTGGGGAGATCGGGAGGGGAATTTCCTGAGGTTTTCCTTTGTCTTTTGGTAAAAAGAAAGTACTTGATTTTTGATGGATGGCTTTTTGTCCTTATTTTTAACTCTTGCTGGCATAATGAGCTATTTTTACTACAGCTTATCAACCCTCAATAAGAGGGGACTTTTAAATTATGTTTATTCTTCTTTTGGGATTTATCTTATCCCTCGTTTCCTTTATAATTTTTAGGATACTCCTTCACGGTAAAATATTCAGAATACTCCAATGGAGAAAAAGTAGAAAAATCATATGTATACCATGTTGAGACCTCTGTCCTTATCTTTTCCAAACTCTTATGTTTTTAACTCGTCCTGAGTTTTAATTAGGAGTCTTTTAGTCCGTTCATAACGTTCTCTTTTACAATTTACCCTTTCTTAATTCTCATTCACTTTATACAGAATATATCATTTATCTTCTTTATAATCACATATTCTCCTCAGAGGATATATTTCTGTATATTTTAAGGTCACAATACAGCATGTTGTTATTCTCATAACCTTTAGGTTATTTAGAGTATCAATAACTCTTTAGACTGTATTTGGGCATTTGCCCATTACTTGGAGTCAGGCAGAGGATTATACAAGAGTCAGATAGAGGATTATAGAAGAGTCCAGAAAATCAATTCCTAGCAATTATGCCAACTCCATTTTATATCCTTTCTCTCACTTTCTTCTGTCCGTATATACAATATTAAAGTTGCGGGCTTTCACCTCATTGTTATCCACAACTTTTACCCTGGAGGGAAATTTCAGTGTGCTTTACATGAGTCTGTTGCGTTTTGTTCCCCCCCTTCTTCACTCACCCCCTGCAACTTCATCTGTTTCCACCATACAATTCATGGTCTAAGATCTTCCACCTGTCCCACCCGAGGCCTACTGCGACACTACTCACAGTACTATGCAGATCTTAGCCGCCGGCTCTCCCCGCTCTCTGGTGCTCAATATAGCACCCGCCGCCTAGGCGTTTTGCGGTGTCTGGATGGTGCCTTTCCAGCACCTGGCATTGGGGCTCCTATAACAGGACTCGTGGCACCACCATGGGCTCATGGACTCTCAGATGTAGTGCTCTTCTCACCCAGGTATATTGTCCGGGTATTGCAGGGGGTGGCTGGGGGACTAGCTTCAGCAGTTAGCATCGCTCTGCATCTTACTGCCGTACCACTCCAGCCACCATACTCCGCTCTCAAGCGTTTTGCGGTGTCTGGATGGTGCCTTTCCAGCACCTGGCATTGGGGCTCCTATGACAGGACTCGTGGCACCACCATGGGCTCATGGACTCTCAGATGTAGTGCTCTTCTCACCCAGGTATATTGTCCGGGTATTGCAGGGGGTGGCTGGGGGACTAGCTTCAGCAGTTAGCATCGCTCTGCATCTTACTGCCGTACCACTCCAGCCACCATACTCCGCTCTCAAGCGAATCCCCATTTTCAGTCACGCCCCAATCAACTTGTGAAGGCCCTCCATCTCAGCAGGATTCAACAAGCAATGGTTTACATATTAGACACTATTCAAAAATAAACCCATACAATGGAGACAATCTGGATATTGGCAAAGAGAGACATTTGTACTATCCTTTTAGCACTGAGATCTAGTAAATCTTCAATAAGGATCTATATAATTATTGTGTAAAATGTTAACATAGTGCAAAAATTGCTATATATATAGTTTTTCAATATCTAACTCTAGAAAATTACCCCAACGTAATACATAACAAAATTAAGTAATTTAAATTAAATATATGAGTGAAACATCTTTGAGCTCCTCTGGTTGATAGTAAATAAGTTAATTTAACAATGTGACTTAAGTGATAATTCTTTCAAAAACTAAACAAAAATCAATATAGACAAACCATTTTTATAAAAGCCACCTGTTATTCTCTCCAAGAATGGGAACCTAAATCTAAAAGTGAATTTAAACACATTCCCGTTGTGTAGAGAAAAATGTAAAATTCTTAGTTGGGGTCATAATTATAATGTGTTTTTTAAGAAGTTATCCAATATATGTGTTACTCTAATCTGTATTTATATCTCTATTTATCACCAACAACATCAACTAGAAAACATAGCCAAAAGGGATAATTAAAACATTAAGGCAGTTAGAGTGGCATTCAGTCACTAAAGTACTTATCTATAGGGACTCCAGAGATGGTTTTAGATCGCCATCTAAACTCCATTTTACCAGAAGCTTCTCTGCTATTACTATTTACTATTATTCTCTGGTCTTCTCTAATACATAGTTACATAGTAATTAAGGTTGAAAAAAGACTTTGAGTCCATCAAGTTGAACCTTTTAAGATCTCCTCTGATCTGCAATATGCAGATTAAATATTAATTCATTAGTTGTTAATTAATTATTAATCAATTATTTCATTATTATTATTATTTTTTTTATTATTAATCCACAGGAAGGCAAACAGAAAATAAAAACATGTAAGACTTAGCCAATCGTCTCAAAGGAAAAAAAATAATTCCTTCCTGACCCCAGATACTGGCGATCGGATTTCTCCCCGGATCAATACTGTTCACGATAACCATGAATTCCCTTTTTAATTAGAAATACATCCAGTCCCCTTTTAAATTTATCTATCGAATCCGCTGTCACCTCCTCTGGTAGAGAATTCCACAGATTAACCACCCTTACTGTGAAGAACCATTTTCTTTCTTTAAGGTGGAATCTTTTTACTTCTAACCTCAAGGGATGTCCACTTGTCAGTTGAAAACCTCTTGGCACAAAAAGCTCCCTTGACAAATCTTTATACTGATCCTGGATGTATTTATATAAGGTAATCATATCTCCTCTTAGACACCTTTTTTCTAGAGAAAATAAGTTTAATTTGGTTTGTCTTTCTTCATAACTTAGCCCCTCCATTCCCCTTATTAGTTTTGTTGCCCTCCTCTGTACCTTTTCCAGCTCTAAAATTTCCTTTTTATGAAGTTGTGCCCAAAATTTTACTCCATATTGCAAATGAGGGCGTACTAGAGATTTGTATAGAGGCAGAATTATATTTGCTTCCCTTGCTTCTATACCCTTCTTAATACATGCTAATATATTTTTTTTGCCTTTGCAGCTGCTGCTTGGTTTTGAGCACTGTTACCTAGATGGTTGTCCACAAGTATTCCAAAATCCCTTTCAATATCTGATACACCTAGATTTGCTCCATTAAGATTATAAATTGCATGGCTATTTTTCCTTCACAGATGCATAACTTTACATTTATTCGTATTAAATCTCATCTGCCATTTAGATGCCCATTCCTCAATTTTATGTAAATCCCTTTGGAGGGAAAGCACATCATTATCTGATTTAATTACGTTGCACAACTTTGTGTCATCAGCGAAAACACCACACTCCAATCCTACCTCTAAGTCATTAATAAATATGTTAAAAAGGAGATGACCTAATACTGAACTCTGAGGAACCCCACTTACCACATTAGTCCAATCAGAGTATGTTCCATTTACAACAACCCTTTGCTTCCTGTCTTTTAGCCAGCTCTCAATCCATGAGCAGATATTTACTGCAATTCCTGTATCTCTTAGTTTGCACAATAGTCTCCCATGGGGCACTGTATCAAAAGCCTTTGCGAAATCCAAAAAGACTACACTACCACTGAGTTGCCTTGATCCAGGTTCCTGCTAACCTCCTCATAGAAACTAATTAGATTTGTTTGACATGACCTATCCCTCATAAATCCATGTTGACTCCTACTTATAATCCTGTTCAAATAGATATATTCTTGTATATTATCCCTTATTAACCCTTCTAAAAGTTTCCCCACTACAGAAGTGAGGCTCACTGGTCTATAATCCCCCGGATTTGCTCTTGCTCCCTTTTTAAATATTGGTATCACATCTGCTTTTCTCCAGTCATCTGGTAGAGACCCTGTGTTGAGTGACTCTTGAAAAATTAAATATAATGGTTTGGCTATTACAGAACCCAGTTCCCTCAGTACCCGTGGATGTATTGATTATACCATTTTTGACTGGGAATCCCCATCTATAGGGATTTTTTCCCTTCTAAGAATTTTAGTAAATTCTTTGTATACCTTCCTTTTTTGTAAGATTTCTCCAGAGAAATCTGGGAAAATCTTTAGATTTTCATAAGAGGCCTCAAACTGATTTACATCTCTGTTAATTTTCAGTATAGCTTCTTTGAAAGCAAACAATTGCAACTTTACTATGACATCACATGGACTATCTCTATCTGTATTTAACGTAAGAGGAATACGATACATTTTATCCATAAAAATGTCTCCTACAATTGGTGTTTTAAGTATTCCAAAAAAGTTTTTAACAAATGTTGTCAGATCCTTGACTAAAACTCTCTCAGAAATACCTTGGAGTCTAAGGTTATTTTTCTTTGAAAGATCTTCTAATTTAAGCTATTTAACACTTTTCAAATTGTTTCACTTGGATTTCTAATTGAACTTTGTCAGAAACTATATCAATAGCCTTGGTGTTATTAGTAACTTCTCATTTCTCAACAAGATTTGAAATTCCTGAAGAAGTTCCTCAACGAGATTTGAAGTTCCTGAAGACGTTTCTTTATAGATGCTAGTGTTAGAGGTTGTTGCTTTATCGCACCTGCCTCCATAGGTATTTCAATCTGAGGTTCAAATTCCCCTGCCTCTATATCAGCTAAGGAAAAAAACTTCCAGAAGGGGCTGATGCAATTGGGAGCTATTTAAACCTGAGGCCGATCTTTTCCTGCCCTTACCTTTGAGGCTAGTCTGAACTTTCTTCATCTTTAAAGATGTTTTATTTTCTATCAAAACCTCTATATCTCCTTTATGTATTCTAAGCACAAAAAAATAGTTAAAGCTTGTGTAAACTCTATACCTTATACCAGTTGAGAGACATTGAGAAGAGTGTCCAGCGTGATCGGAGAGGTCAAAGAGACACAGCTCCTCTGCAGATGGAGTGCAGATCCTGAAGGGAGTGGTCTCTAAAACAAGCAAGTGTGCAGGCCTGTGTTTTTGACTGTTTTATGAATTGCAGAGCAGAGCAGTGAGGGAACTGCAGATAAAAGTATAGGTAGTGCTTCAAAGAGGAGCTAGGATTTATTTTCTGTTTTGATTATTTTCTTTTATGCTGACAAATAAACCGCAAGTTCTGTTAAACCTTACAAAAGGCTCCAGAGTACTCCATTGTGGTGCTGGAAAACAAGGCACGGATCCTGAGAGTGGCAGTGAATCTGTCACACCACTTACCTTGAAGTTAGCAAAATCTGTTGTAATTTGTGACAGTTTAATATTAAGCATAACACCCCACCCATAAATTGTTTTTGGCCAATCCAGTTAGATGAAAGATTTGAGACATTGCACTATGTTAGTTGCTATGGCAACATCACACAACATAGTCAGGAAGCAGGTATGAGTCAAATCCCAGCAGTGACTGGGAGGCTGACAACACTGCTCTCCTATTCGCTGAGCAAGCTAGAGCAGGTAAATAGTGGGTTAATATTGCTCCCCGGAAGCTGCATGCAGATTGGTTGGGGATCAGGAAATTGTGTAGAGAATCCCTGGGGGTGTCAACATAATCATTAGAGGGATTTTTAAAAATTAATAAAAATAAATTGTTTGATGAGATGTGCTGCATACACATGGCCTGCTTTTTGCCTTTAGAGTGTAGAAATGTATTAATCCAGCAAATTTAGATATCCCTTAAACTTACTTCTCTATGATGACATTTTATGAAGATTTTTAAACTGCTCTTCAAGTTAGCTCTCTACTTAGAGTCTTAACCTTAAAAGATAATGAATATAATAAATGTAAACCATTGCCCTTTGTAGGGTATAAACCCAAGGTACAGCCTTCAAAAATATCTGTTATATATAATCTTAGAGAGTAAATATGTCAAAAAACGTATTGCAAAACTATAGGTGTAAACAACCCCATTAGAAACAATTCTTAAAATTAACTCTCTTAAAAAAAGTTTTTGAGAGTCTATATAGTTAAGTATAATTAAGAGAAAATAGAGGCGTCATTTGCAAAATGCCAGTTGTAAATGACTCGTCCTCAATAAGCACCTCAAAGGGACCTCTTAGTATTAGCAGCTTGTGTGATCAAAAATTAGCAGCCTTATTAAATTTGCGATTTGGCCAATTGAATAGGGCTCTATATAAGCACAGAGCATATTTTTTACAGAAGTTTTTAGTTAGTGAAGACCTTGCTTTTGGTTCGAAGTTCACTAACTAAGGGTCTCATTCAATTGCGATTTGGCCAATTGAATAGGGCTCTATATAAGCATAGAACATATAATTTTACAGAAGTTTTTAGTTAGTGAACTTCTATCCAAAAGCAGGGTCTTCACTAACTAAAAACTTCTGTAAAAAAATATGCTATGTGCTTATATAGAGCCCTATTCAATTGGCTGAATCCCAATTTAATAAGGCTGTTAATACGAAGATAGGTCCTCCTAATACGCTTCTGACTTCAAATTAAAAATCTTAAACTCCAGTCACATTTGACACGGCAATTCTCTTTGTTCAAAAAGGCTCCACAATGTTGTCTTTTATGGGGGTATGTCAAATAGTGTTTTAAGTTGCTTTTTTCCTCTGACTTCTTTAGAATACTTCAGAAAAGTCTGCAACTGACTTATGCAGACAATCTTTATAGGATTTAAAGAGAGTTTTTCCTCAGACAGCTTTAAATGTACAGGAGAAGACAGCAGATATAGATATGTTGCTGTTATGTAGAGTTATACTGAGGATTTTCCAGTATAAAAATAATTCAAGTTACTGGCATCTTCCAATATAAGTTCCAGTGATATCCTCTGGTTAGGCTTCATAATCTTTTCCCCTTGCTAAAAGGTTGTAATTAGCTGATGGAGTTTCCTCAGCTAGCATTCAAAAGGCAGAGTGCAACCTTAATCCATAAACTTTAGAGTTTCAGCGCCATGGCCGGATTACCCATTACGCAATTAGGCAGCCTCCTATGTGAGGGGTGACACTTTTTCTTTTTTTTTATGTTTCCTGGCTTAAAAACGAAATGGAGTTCATAGATTGGCTACGAGGGGGTAGCCTCCTAGAACAATAGAGTTAGAACAGGAAGTTACACACACAGAAAAGGCAAAGATAGGTCCATGCATACCTTGCGTACTCACTCGCAGGGGCTCCTCCACTTCACTGCCTAGGGGCTCCAAAAAGGTATATCCAGCCCTGTTCATCTCTGGTAGTTTTGTGCTAGAAACTTGTCAGACCCTCTCTGTACTCTTCTTAAAACATATGCTATCTGCTTTACACTAAAATTGCTCTTTAATTAGATCACAATTCAGACCTTTTTAAAGTCAATTTCTCCTCTCAGCCCCCTATGGCGGAATACAAATCAGGCAGACAGCATATGTACATAGGTCCTTGATCTGCCACATCCATGGATCCTGAAACAGCACTAAGGAGCAGTGTGTTTACTTATCTGCCTTCCTTGATCCAGCACTCCTCTCACGCCATTGTCTCTGTGTCCCACCCTTCCTCCCTTCCCAAGGAGTCAGAAGTCCTGCTTTGCAGAGATATTACTGGGAACAGCACTGGAGGTAGGAGAGAGGGCCTGCACTGGTCTTAACTGCGACTGATCATGGCGATGAGCTGCTGCCTCTGCTCTGACTCCCCCGAAAACGGGACTTTACCCTTAAATGTGGGATTTTCCTCGATAAAGCGGAAACGAGGGACAGTTCCGAAAAATGTATGTTGCTAATGGTGATAAATACAACTCATACCACTAGAAAAAAATGTGTCCATGTGGTTAATTATATTACTTATTTTTATATATTTTCTTTAGGCTAAATTTTTAAGTTATATAAATGTTTTAATTATGTTCATTAATCCTCAATATAATTATCATATACAATGTACACGTCATTTACATCTAAGAAGCCCCCAGTTTAACCTTCTGGGACTGCCCCATCTCTTCCGGTTTCTTTTCGTGTAGGGTGCACACTTAGAAGTAAGTGTAGTATAAGCTTTATAGGGCAATTACATTGGATAGGATACACTTAAATAACCTACTAAAACAAAAATATAAACAAAAAATGTCTAAAGAGTAAATAATATAAAACAAATTATGAATAAGCATAAATAACCTATTCACAGTGCCATAATTATAGTATGCTCTCATAAGGATGACTATATGCCTTCCTTGGTATATATTTTTCTCCTCCCTGTTAATAAAGTTAAGCCTACTTCAGGGATGGCCAGGACAGTATATATATATATATATATATATATATATATATATATATATATATATACAGTATATATAAGGAAATAAATAGTACATTTGTGTTCACATTTGAATGTCTAAAACAAATATTAAAAAACTTGTTTCCTGCTCAGGATTCCAAGAAATATAGTTATTACACTGCATTCTGGGAACCTAGGCAGGGACATGCAAATGTTCCCACAAAGGCTTCATTCTTTTAATCCATTACCATTTTAAACATGGATTCCTTTAAGCATATGTCTATTACATTACACAGCTTTGAGCAAAGCTCCGGGTGGGTTATACACAAGCCAGGAATCCCACCCACATACAGCTGTTTCAAGGTTACTGCCTCTCATCAGCGTGGGGCCGGTTCCTAGCCTGTGTAGTAGATTTTATGAGGAGGTAGTTTACCGCAACAATCATTTAATTTATATAAATACACAACAAATGGGACAATTGTGAAAATTTCACATATTTGTGATGTATGAACACACCATTTTAATTTCCATTGATCTACTTTGAATAGGAGGGAGACTTCAGAAAGCACAAAGGAAGTCTCTGTCTGCATAGTGAGAATATGGCAGTTACAACTGCTAGCTCACTTATTTGAATTAATACAAAGTTCATTAGTTTACAATACCCATTGCTGAGACAGACATGCAAGAAGCAGATTCAGTAAAGTAAATGGAAGCCTGAAGTAAAAAAATATATATATTTTTTAGTTATTCAAAATATCATATGGAAAAAAATTACTTCAGTGATTCATTAAGAAAACATTTAATTATTTTTCATTGCGTCCTTAAACCTTTTTCGCCCAACACTATGTTTAGCTTACTTTGTTACGAGGTAGGATTGGCCTAGGCAAATAAACAAGTAGACAAGCCTATTCTTCAGAACTCATGACTCAAACTGTTTTTACCAAGCCAATAAATTATATATGAGCAGCAGATAATAGATTTGTAAATATATAATGAAGCTAGTGAAATGTTGCTTATAAAATAACATTTGTAGCACTTGCTAGAGGTGTATAATTCGATTTTTGGATGGAAACAATTGGCTGGTGAAAGAAAACATTAGTCATGCATTTTATTTGCTTATTTTTAATGCTTCTATTAAGTATTTTTTTGTGAGCAGAAATAAAATTAAGTTTACAAACCATATATTAAATCACTCACTTACCACCTACCACCTACCTTGCCTCGTTTTATAAATAGGTGCTCTAGAAAACATCGGAGGCAGGGTTCTAAATATATGGTACTAGCGAATTGCCCGTCAAAAAATGACGGCAATGAAATTGTAAGGTAACTAATGCTGTTTGGTGTATAATAATGAAATATATAATACATTAATAAATGAATATACTTTACCTATTTTGAAGCATTGTGTTGAAGAGCTGGCAATCTGTTTTGATGTTGCTGGAGCATTAGTGGTGTGGAGCTGCTGTGTAAGCGTGATGAATGTGTGCAGTGTAATAGTGTGCGTGCGCGAGACCAAACCGTTAGCGTAGTTGTGTACTTCCGCATTGGGGTAAAATGGCGGGCAATGTGTAGTATGAATATCCGTAGGTCGTTTGTGTTGTTTTCCGACTTTCTTGTGGTGTTTTGCGAGTTTAGAGTGCTGTAGCCTGGTTTTTGTTTTTTTCGGCGGCCATTTTTTCTGTCGATTTTTTTAGTGTGTAAACTCTTTTATTTTGATTTAAATGAAGGTGTAAGTTGTTTTTTTGAGGCCCTGGATGCTTCCTCTCGCTGTAGGTAAGCTTTTTATGTATGTGCTGTGTGTATTTATTGTGTTTTAAATTTTGTAATGTTCGCGAGTTGCGTCCGATTGTTGCGAGGTCGTAATGTGTGCTAACGTGTCTCGTATGGTGTTTGCGTGTGTAGCCTTGTTTTCGTTTTGTTCGTCTGCCATTTTTTGTGTCGCTTAGCAAATAGTTTCCTGTCTAAACTCTTTTATTTTGAGTAAAATGAAGGTGTAAGTTGCATTTTTGAGGTCCTGGATGCTTCCTGTTTCTGTAGGTAAGGTTTTTATGTATGTGCTGTGTGTATGTATTGTGTTTTATTGAGTTGCGTCCGAGTGTTGCGAGGCCGTAATGTGTGTGAACGTGTGTCATATGTTGTTTGCGAGTGTCGTAATGTGTGTGTCGTGCTCTTTGGGTTGCGACGTGAAGTTTGCGAGGGTCGCAGTTGCTGGCATGGAGCGCCGAAGGCGCTTAATGCCAGCAACTGAGACCCTTGCCCAGTTCCCTCGCTTTGCGAGGGTCTTGGCTCACTGCGTGAGCCGCGGCCCTCGCTACGCATGTTGTTTGCGAGTGTCGTAATGTGTGTGTCGTGCTCTTTGGGTTGCGACGTGAAGTTTGCGAGGGTCGTAGTTGCTGGCATGGAGCGCCTGCGGCGCTCCATGCCAGCAACTGCGGCCCTCGCTTTGCGAGGTCCTCAGGTGCTGGCATGGAGCGCCTGTGGCGCTCCATGCCAGCAACTGAGACCCTCGCCCAGTGCCCTCGCTCCGCGGCGTTAGCAACAACTCGTACGCTCACAACTATCTATATATGTGATAGAGCCCCACTCTTCTCTTTCATAAATACAACCCAAAGCTTATAAAAATTGTCATTTTGTCATCCTTTGCAGTCATGGGCTTAATCAAAAGTACATTACTATAAATGAAAAAGTACAATGATTTAAACGCATCCAGTCTCACACACTGGGGTTTTACCAGAAATGAGTCAACAACAGGAAATATTAAGTCTAGATCTGTCACATTTTATATTAGGATGGAAGGTATACCAGTTTTAAAGGTGTATTTTATTTATTTATTTAGTGTTAGGGACAATGTGGGGGTTAGTGTCCATGTACAGGCACAAACAAAACATTATAATATATAAAAAACTCAGACTTGCTTTTTCAATTCACAATATAAAGGATGCCATGGCTGAACCTAATAAAGGAGAATGGCAGTTTTACCTGGCTTGAAGATAGAATAATGCGATTCAATTGATTGGCTCAGGTGTAGTGTGGGAGGAATTATGTAAAGGTAACATTATATATATAGATGTATTTTTTTGAGACTTCACACTTAATATCCTCTCCCTTCCTTGAAAACTTTACGTTTATGATATTTATGTTTTATCGGATATATCCTTATTGTCATAGCCTCTTAATGGTGGGGGGTGCTTGCCCAAATTATGTTTTATTAATTGTAAGTGGTGTATTACCACCCAGTTTCCCAGAGTGCAGTGTAATAACTGTATTTCTAGGAGTTCTGAATGATTGTTTTGATAAATAGCTTATATATTTTGTTTTTATTATTACATTTCAATTAAAAAATACATTAAATTAGTCTCCTACTGCAATGTAGATTTTGCCTTTTTATTTCACCCTTAAGGGGTTATTAAGCAATTGCTGGCATTATTTTACTTAACAGGTATTGATCTTGATGTTTGTTTGCTGCTATTTTTAACTACATTTCTAAGACATACTTTATGTCACTTGATTAGTTCTGCGACATTTGGCTGAGATCTCTACTTCCTTACAGAAATCCTCTTGCATTATATCCGCCTAGCAAGGTTACAGGTATTATTTCTACATTTCTATTATTTCTTTTTAGACAATGAAGTTAATTTTTGAACCAGAGAGACATAATGAATAAAATAAATGTTATATATTATTAATCACACTACATATGCACATAGTCTTACAATGTAATTCATCATCATCCTTTTACAAATATTTTAGTACAGATATAAAATTATGTATACATATACTTGCACTTACACAGATACTGGCACTATATATATATATATATATATATATATATATATATATATATATATATATATATATATACACAGATTCCGACAATTATAATATAATTTATGTACAAAAAAATACTCATTTGCATAAGTAGCTATTCACACACACACATACACAGATAAACTTCCATATATTTCTTTAGTGTTTACGATGCCGATGCGTGAGGATTCTTTTCTCATTATATATATATATATATATATATATATATATATATATATATATATATACTCATGTCCTTTCTCATAGTCTAAATATTCTGACCATAGACTAGTTACAAAGAATATGCTGCTTTGGGAAACTGTAAATCAGAAAACTTTTGACATGTTTGCAAAGTATGCATCAAGTTAACAACATCAGCAGCTATGTAAGCCATGGTCATAGAATTTGCAGAGATAATCTTCACTTTAGCAGACTGCTATTGCATGGAGTCTGCCTTGATAATAATACTTCCTTTTCAAGGAACAAGAGCAGGGCAAGCAAGTCTTACAAGTATACTAGCAAGCTGCCTCACCTGAAATTATGGAAGGGAGAGAATAGATGTTCTATGCCAAAATCTTATATGAATTCACCAACAAATCAACAAAAACCCATCCCCCTGCCTCTTGAGGCGATAATAAAAATTAGAAGCACACTCCCACTCAGGTCTTCCTTCAACCTCTCATCAGAAGCATTGTGTCATCAGCTGAAACTGTAACATTTACTACCCAAGTCCCGATCTTGGATGGCCTCGGTAGAAATATGTCCTGTACATGAATTCCAATGTTCAACTATGTTTTAGGTATAGTAAGAGCTTACAATCAGACTGTGGGTAGGACAATAGCAATTTTCCTGAAGCCGTAACAAATCATTTGAATGAATTGCCCCAACAGTGTCCTGAAGAAATTAAGATCATGAATGTGCTAATTCCATATATGAATTGCCGTCTTTGTCAAGCACTTTATCATGCACAAGCAAATGGTTCAATGATTTGTTTGAGTTAGTTCCAATATCATTTAGCAAGAGCACTGGCTTTAGATGATAAGGTGAGACAAAATCTGAAATATGTTCAAACTTAAATTTTAGGAAGTTTGGTGTATCAATGAAACCGAGCTGATCCTGAATGGAAAAGAGGATAGCTTTGGGTAAGCTAGGTTGAGGGTTTGCAGGACAGAAGGAAGTCTCTTGATCCATTTCACCAGTCACTATTTTTTTGCAAACTCTTTTACTCAAGGGGTCATTTCTGTTCAAGTTTGAAAAATTCCTCAGATGGTCTGTGATGTCAAAAGTCAAAGCCAACTCAATATCCTTTTTGTGTTGATCCTGTAAAGTCATTTTAGTGTTTGTTTTAATATCCAAGTTCCCACCAATATTATTCTGATAGAATGACTCTTTAGCATATGACATATTGTTTTTTTCCAATGTTGCACTTCCACCATTGTTATTTAAACAACATTCCATTTGGTGTTTATTTATAAAACTAGATGAAAGTTCATCTTGAGGATCTTTTTCAAAGTTTACTTTAGCATTAACACTGGAATCTGAAAGCAAGTTGTAGGTTTCATTTCCTGGTTTCTCTTTAGATGTATGATAAGATACACTTGGGTTTAAATCCAACAGATAGTTGCAGTTATCAAAATCTGATGGCTCTCCGTTTTGAGTTACAAGACTATCAAAAGATTTATACCCCGATTCCAATACAGTGCACTCTGTGAAGTTAAAAGGTGAGTAAACACTTAAATTTTCTTGTTGAACCACACTGGCAAAACTTTTGTACTCAGGGACCAGGTCAACAATTTGAGAACCAATGTTATCTTGATCAGTACTGTGAGAAGACAGACAAGAGTTCAAGTTGTAAAAGGAGTTATCCTTGTGGTCCCAAGAAAGAGGGCTGGTATTTCCAAAACCTGGGCTAATTTGCAATTCATCAAAATACAGGGACATTGCAGAGTCGTTATCCAAATTATGGAAACAAACAGTCTTATCTTCTGAACTAGATACTGCACTTGCAAAACTGTTATAATCTGAATCAACAATTGTGTCATTTCTTGGAAGATTTTCTGATAAGCACTTGGTATGGTCATCTTTTGGTGAATAGGGTTTTTGTCCACCAGAACATTGGTCAGGGCAAAAAAGCTTGTAGCCATCACAGATTGTCTGAAGCTCACCTGTGGTGCTACTGCTAGTGCCATGATGATAACCAAATGTGACAGAAACTTCAGGTTGCTCATCAGGGAAAAGAGGGAACCCTACAAAATTACTATGCTCTTTTAGGACTGAATCCTCCACCATACTAGCTGTCACTCCAGTTTTACACGAGCTGTCTTCTAATATAACATCAAACATTTTTTGAATCATCAAGTCCATTGAGGGATCTAGATCATAGTTGTCACCTATTTCAATGCATAAGCTGTTTCGGTCATCTTCTATAGGGAGCATTTCAATATGACTTTCAATGTGAAGTATCTCAGGTATAAGATATTCAGGAGCTCTGCTTTGGAAAAGGTTTTGATATCTGCTTGCTTTGCAGGTTTGACAAAAAGGGACAGACGTTTCGTTTTGGTCAGTTTTTCGGAAAATCCACTTGTTAAGCCAATTAGCACTGTGGAATAAGAAGATACAAGTAAGGATAATTATGTGATTAGATAATTTAAAAAAAATAACCATATTTTAAGAGCTTGAGTAAAAAGTGGTGAGGATTACAGTAAATTACCATGCAACAAGGCTCTATGAAGCACTAGGATAGAGTGGCCCAGGAGGCTACAGTGTAAAGGCCGACTCGGGATTGTCCAGGAAAGCAAGATCTTCCCCTATGACCAAGGACTGACAACTTTTATAGTGAAAGAACAAACCTACACACCAACTACAAAGAGCCAGTGTAAAAGCTTGATCAATGACAACATAGGTAATGAACATAGGTAATGTGGTTTGAATTATAGAAGCTACAGAAGAAATCAAGCTAACAGAAATATAGTTAAATGCACAACTTCTACCTGCATGTCTTATTTTCTTACTGAAAGAATAGAATTCTGTTTCAGACAATATTAAACCCTTATAAGGTGTAATATATTAAACCAATTTACTTAACCTATATTGTGAATTTCCCTCCTAATAGAGAAAAGAGCTAAACCTTTATAGAACCTGAGTCCATAGCAACTAGACCTATAATAATATAAAATGTAACATTTATTGCGTTACTTAAAATGATATTTTGTTTTAAAAAAAGTGACAGAATATAAAACAAGTGAGCAAATCCTATGACATATGACCTATTTAGGTTGTCATTTACTTTGAAAAATAGAGCTCTGTTGAATGCCCAAAAATGAATGGAACAATACTCCAAGTGAAGTAGTAGTGGTAAATTCTAATAAATTCTGATCCGTCTCTTTGCTTTCCAAGACTATAAGCTAACAGCCCTATTAAATTGGGGCTATATGTTAAAACGTAGCTCGTAACTCCAATTTTACGTGTCACGGGTATTAAATTAGCCCTGTAACGTTGCTCGCAGTGGGCTTTGCATGCTAACACACAGGGCGGCTGAGAATAGGCTCTGTGCTGAGCAACGTTGAACTTTGCGCACGTAAATCCTTTGATCTGACAAGGCCGTAACCGCTACTTGTTTAATTCAGCTATTAAATTGCAACTTTGTCACTTGCGAGCAAGCACGTAACATGCAAATTGAGCCCAAAGGCCAGGGTGTGCTCTAGAGCACCCACAAGGGTGGTAAAGTGCAATACGCAGCACTTGTAAATCAAATAACAATATTACTGTACATTTATTAAAAGGGAAAGTGATGTTAGGTCTTAGAATTAATAGCACACCGTTCTCAAGCATATTTTGTGTTATATCGATCCCTGCAATGTTTTACGACATATACTGTAACAGAATATCATGTTTATGGCTTTATTAATATTGCATTATTTCTGGCCTGTGGGTCCGATCGCAAACTGGATTTGAAGCACGTAGGGCTTCAAAATCTACCTTCCCCCTTTTCAGTGACATAACGCTAACAATCTCTTTTTCCATTGGCACCATCTGAAACCGGAACTACGTGATTGCTTAATTGTTTGCGTTCGAGCATGCAACCTGGACGGCCGAGAACTGGTTTACGAAATAGTGTTTCTCGCTTGTACCCTCGCAGACTTTTCTAATTTAATAGCAACGTAAGTAAGCCAAATTTGAAGCATGCAGCCCTTACGTGCTACACGTTGGACTTACGAGGCTGGAATTTAATATGGCCCTAAGCCAGCAGCTAATTTCCACTAGGTATGCAGATCAACTGTATTAATACAAGTATCATATTTATTTTGAACATTAAAAGGTAATGAAGACAGTGATCTTGTAATATGGTAAAATATTAGAATCAATACGTTAAAATTATTGTAAAATTATAGCTACATAGTTACATAGTAATTGAGGTTGAAAAAATCTTTTTGTCCATCAAGTTTAACCTTTTTAGATCTCCTCTGATCTTTGTAATATGTGGATTAATTGTTAATGGATAATTGATCCAGAGGAAAAAAACTAATTAAAACATTGCCAATTGTCTCAAAAGGTAAACAAATAAAATTCCTTCCTGACCCCAGATATTGACAATCTGATTCCTCCTTGGACCAGTAACAAGTATAGCCTCTCTATTTAGGATTTATTAGACTACAAATATCAACCATCTTACGGGGACCTATCAATTGTTGAATAAGTCTAGCTTCCCATAAATAGCTTTACATAAGCTTTAGCGGTTTTCTGCTGAGACTGCACCTTAAGGACATGTAGGTAATTTTTTTAACTAGTTATTGCAGCAAACACAAATGCTAGCCTGGAGATTCAAAAACTAAATGTTCTTTTACTGTAGTCTTGGTAGAAAGCTGCAAAAGCTTTTTTAAAGCTATTTATAAATGAAAGTGCTTTGATTCAATCAGGGATACTATATGTAGGATAATTATTTATTTATCACAGCATAACTCAAGGTATCTAGTAATGGGGAATTCAATCCCAACTCTAGCATATCCTGTAACGCTCTTAAATTATTATTATTAACCTTTATTTGTAACGCGCCAACATATTCCGTAACGCTATACAGGGGTTAAGTACAAGTCAAGAACAATTTCAAACAGTGCAAAGGATGGAGGGCCCTGTTATTGAGCTTACAATTTGTGAATGATTGAATGTGAGGGATGAAAGAGAGGGCAGGGTCCAATAGAACAACGAGACAGCGGGCCTGGGAAGTGGGAAAGATGATGGCATTGTCAACAGTGAGAGATAAGTGAGAGGTGGGAGCTGAGGAAGAGGGTGGAAAAACAAGGAGTTCTGTCTTAGACATGTTGAGTTTAAGTTGACGGGTGGACATTCATAAGGATATGCTAGAGAGGCAATTGGCAACATGAGCTATCAGAGAGGGTGATAGTTCAGATGCAGAGAGGTAGATTTGAGTGTCATCTGCATACAGATGATACTGAAATCCAAAACTTTTAATTAGGGCACAGAGGGAGGATGTGCAGATGGAGAAAAGAAGGGGGCCTATGACTGAACCTTTTGGTATGCCGACAGTTAGAGGGCAAGGCGAAGAAGAGACACCAGAGAAGCAGATGCTAAATGTTCGATTTTCTAGATAGGATTTGAACCAAAAGATAGGTGTCATGGATGCCTAGGGAGCGGGAGTTTAGATAAGAAGAGAGTGATCTACCGTGCCAAAGGCAGCAGAGGGATCCAGGAGAATTAGGATAGAGATATTACCCTTTGACTTGGTGATTAGCAGGTCATTAGTAACTTTTGTTAGAGCTGTCTCTGTGGAGTGTTGGGGCCAGAAGGGAGGAAACAAATTGGGTGATAGAAACTTGCCAGTGTTTAGGGAAAGGTTGAAAAGATGTGTAAGAGTTGGGATAAGAGTGGTAGAGGGGGGGGGGGGGGTGGATCAGCTGTGATGGAATAGGATCATGTGGACAAGTTGCAAGACGAGAGGTTGAAAGAAGTCTAGCAACTTCCTCCTCAGTTGCAGGGTCATGGGAGTTCATAATGGATATAGGTTTGGGAAAGGGTGAAGGTAGAGAGGAGAGTTCATTTTGAATATTTTCAATTTTACTGTTAAAGTGGCTAGCAAAGTCTTCAGCTGTAAAACAGGAAGGGGCGGCAGGTGGGAGACTGGAGAATGTTGAAAGTGGAGAACAAATGTTTGCGGTTGGAGGCCAATTTTTATATTAATGTGGAGAAGTAGCGCTGTTTGGCAAGATTGAGGGCATAGTGATAGGAGCGTAGGATAAGCTTGTAGTGAGGAAGTCAACTGAGGTGCGAGATTTTCTTCATAATCGTTCAGCAGTGCAGGAGCACTTCTGGATGTAGCATGTTTGTGCAGTGTGCCATGGATGTAGGTGAGAGCAAGGATGTCTACCAGTGGTTAAGGGGGCAAGTGTGTCAAGGGTGGAAGCTAGAGTCAAGTTGTATTGTGTGGTATCAGGGCAAGTGAGGGAAGGGAGGGGACTGAGAAGGGGTTGCAGTAAATTGGAAAGATGTTGTGGGTTAAGTGCCTGCAGGTTTCTGTGGATACTGGTAGCTGATATTGGAAGGGGTTGTTAGGCTGTACGTTAGGAGATGGTGATCACAAAGAGCGAGTGGGGAGATAATAAGATTGGAGATAGAGCAGTGATTGGTGAAAATGAGGTCAAGAGAGTGTCCATCATGGTGGGTAGGGGAATCTATTCATTGAGAAAGGTCAAGGGAAGAGATAAGTGCAAGTAGTTTTGTGGCTTAAATAAGAATTCACATTAAAACTACTTGATAAAAGATCTCTCTGCAGACATAAAGCATATTAAAGCTAACTTAAATTAATCAAATTAAATGTGCTTATACCAAGCTTAGCACATTGAATTCACTACAGGTATTAAATAGCCATTTACTTCACTGTAAGTGCTCTTCATTGTGTGAAAGAGCACAAGATTGTATGTTAAAATTATCTATATTTTGTTTTCATTACACTAACAAAACCCAAGTAATCTAAAGTTTTAAGTCTGTTTACATAACAAAGTGTAGCCTGCCTACTGACGGTTTCATGATTAATAACAGATGCCGAGCCACGCCGGTGAGGACTCTGATTTATAGCAGGGTTTCCTTGAACTGAGGAATGCAGTTAAATGTAAGCCTATAACTGACCTATGATTCCAGCACCCCATACTCTGTACAGATAGTTGAGGTAAGGATTAACCTCTGTTTTTCTTTGCTCATTAGAGGAAGCTGTGGCATGTGTATGGCTAGAGGTATGCCAGTTTTAATTTATTTGATTTCCTAGTGAAAAATGCATGTTTTTCAAAAATTCTAAACATATTTCAGCATGTTTTTAGGAGATCTTTACTGTGATGTGGTCCAAAATGTACTCTATTAAGCGGCCCTTTAAGTAATGGGGAACATAACCACATGAGGTGAAAACCTTAGTGACTCTTTCTATACATTCTGAAAGTAGTATTTATGTAGCAGCACTTTAGAGTTATAACTAACAGGGTTAGGTTGCTAACTTCTTTGATTATTACATCATCTCTAGAGTTGCAAGGAAAGATACAATGTAGCAGCCGCTTGACTGAATTCAAGCAATAGAGGAAGTACATTGCAACATATTGTAACTTTGTTACATTTGTGGTACATTTTTAATTGAGGAACATACTTATTGTTAATGTCCTCTAACTATTGACTGTGACATGCAGATATATGCTGACAACTAAATATGTCTACCATAAATGACTACCACATTACAAGATTACTTTCTTTATTATGTTTCATGTTCAAAAAGTAGATTATATTTTTACTAATACAGCTGATCTGTATATCTAGTGGAGACCACTGCTGATTTAATAGTCTTGGAAAGCAAAGAATCTGATGAGAATTAACCACTACTGCTTCACAGAGTTGTTCAAATAATGTTTGGGCTTATAAGTAAGTAGTATAATCAATTAAAACAAACACCTCAACTTATTTTCTAAAGTAAATCACAAACGAAAAACATTATATGTGTTCTATAAAACAGCACTAGCGTTTGCTCACTTGTTTTATATTTTAATTGTCACTTTTTTTTAACACAATGTAATTTTAGGTAACACAATAAATGTTAAGTTTTATAATATTACTAGCGACTTGCCCGTCAAAAATGGCGGGGCAATAAAATTTGAAGCCATGGGAATGCTGTTTGAGACATAATTTAAACCGTTTTATACTGTGAGGACCTTCGACACTCATTGCGAGCCTCTCCTGTCGTGTAATTTTGGTCCTCTGAGAGAGATATATATTTCTATGTATATGTAGTTAAGTAATAATTAATGATTTATTGAATTAATTAAGAATTAATTATTTATTCAATAAATTAATATAGTTTAATTATTTGTAATTGATATATGCAGCAACCAATAGGCTGAAGAGCAAACAATCTGTTTGTATTTTGCGTCTGCATAGAATATACATTGTGAGTGTTGGTGCCCTGCTTATAAAGTGTAATGAATGTTTGAACTGTGCATTCTAAATAGGCTGCGTGCGCGAGGTATAGCTGTTGTTTTATTGTGTAACGTGGCATTGTATAGTCGTAATGTTATTAATGTGACACGTGTCTCGTGAGCATTTTCCGGCTTTTGTAATAGTGTATTTTGTAGGTCGTAGTGTGATGTGTAAAGTGCTACGCGGTTTGCAATGTTTTGCGCGGCCTGGCGTCATGTAGTCTTATTTTCATTTTTTGCGGCGCCCATTTTTTTCCTTGCTTAGGCGATTTTCGTGTGAAAATTGTCTAAAATCAAGTTAAATTCGCGTTCCACCTTACTCACAGACGTCCTGGCTGTTGCCCTATGCTGTCTGTGATGTTTTGTGAATTTTTTTTGGGTGTATTTAGTCTGTTTTCCGGGTTTTTGGTACGACCACTAATCTTGTAAATTTTTGCGTCTCGTATCTTTTATTTCCACGCCCCCTGCGTCTCGTATTTTAACGTCACGCCTTGCTTTGCGAGGCTCACAGCGGCTAAGTGCTACAGCTTAACGGCCTTTGGCGCTCATCGGCTAACTCCTAAGCACCTCGCAAAGTGTGACGACTTCTTGCAGTTTGACAACTATTATATGTGATAGGAGTATATAGTTACACAGTAATTGAGGTTGAAAAAAGGCTTTTGGTCCACCAAGTTCATCCTTTTTAGATCTCCTCTGGCCTGCAAAATGCTGATTAATTGTTAACTGAGTAGTTGTTATGGATTCAGTTTATATAAATGTGTAGTTTTTTGCTTTGTTAAAAATTCCTTTTTTTCATACCAATAGAGATATGTATATTAATCTTATTTTGTTAACACTGTGGATATTTAAAATGTATTGACTTTCTTATATGCTATTTAAGAAATCTAAACATGAATAAATGCACCTTATATTGAAAGCTGCTCCTTGCCCATGCGCACTACTTTGTAGCCATGCCAAAAGAGCCATATGTTGTTCTGTACTTTGCCATATTTTCACTCTAGTGTCATGGGCTGTTTAATCCTGCCTTAGACCCTAGCTAGAGACAGAAGACCCTAGCTAGAGACAGAAAACCATGGGGTGCTAGGCCAAAAGCTCTGCATAGAAGAACATGAGTCTCCATGGTCCTGGAATTTTCATATCTATCACAAGTTGACATCTTCAGTTTTACATCTGTAACTGTTTAATAAAGTCTCTAGAAATTAATGTATGTTATTAATGTAGTTATAATGTATATATGAACTTTAGTTTTGGAGTCTTTAGCAGGTCTACACCTATTAACTTTCTAGGTGTTGGTTTAAAATGTTCTATGCACTGGTACATTAAGATGCAGTGGACATGGGATGGATAAAGGCAGGGAAAGCTTATATTAGGATAGCATCCACTCTCATCTTCATGACACTTAATAGAGTGTTGAGAAAAGCAGATCTGCTTCGAATGGCTCTGTTAAAGGTTAAATGTATGATATAAAGCTACAATATTTTTTTTCCTTCAGACATGGATTTTAGCACTAATCATTTATAAAAAAAAACTCATAAATAACAGCATTAGCAGTTATGCAATACAGGAACATAAAAACATATTAAAGAAAATAATATATTTAGATTGGCCATCATGGATTTCTAATTTTCTAATCTGTCTGTAACTTGAGTGAGAGGATAATCCTAAAGGGCCTTGTTTTCCCATCAAATGTTATTGTCATGGGGCTATTTGAAGAGGACATTTTAATATAAGTCAATACAGATCATATCTATATCCACAGATAGTGGGAGACACTCCTCCCAAGTTTCTAATCTTTTTTGGAACAAACACAAAATGCTTTGTTAAAGCAAGATTGAACAGTTATATTATTTATTTTAAACGGTGTAAACACATATTACCCATACTACAGCATACTATAAATATGACACTTATGTGGTCCTTTAAAATCAATCTCAGGGAATATTAACTATCGATATAAAACTTATGAAACTTGAATAGTATTTAGATTTCTAAAAGTGAACTTTTTCATACAAGCTCAATTTGTGTTTAGCGGAATCTTCCTCTTCAAGAGTTGAGAAGAGGGAGAAGGGATGTTAAGTCATTCAGGTATAGAGTACTGCCTTGTGTGCTTTATTCTATGTAAGGAACAGCTAACAAACAGAGTTGGTACAAAAGATATTAAAAGGAGAATAAACAGGCAATGCATTGGGAAATAAATGTTATCCTCAATATATAACAAAGCCTTTTTACCAGGTCTTTAAACAATTGAGAATGCAGGCAGCCTAGATTGTTTTCTCAGCTATGTCTTAGGTGGTTGAACCCAGCACTTACCAAGCTCTTTTCAATTTCTGCTTCTTAGTTACAGGTAAAACAAGTGAGTTTTTATCCGGTTTAATTCCTGATCCCTAAGGAAATATAAGAATTTAAACTTTAACATGAATTTATACAAAGATAGAAAGCATATTAAGCAATGGGAATTTGTTGTCACATTAAATGGACTAATTAGGCAATTAATTTGTTTTATATAATTTTACATGACAATCAATTGTTACATAGTTACATAGTAATTGAGGTTGAAAAAAAGACTTTTAGTCTATCAATATCAACCTTTTTAGATTTCCTCTGAACTTTGTAATATGCAGATTCATTGTTAATGAATTGTTAATTGATCCAGAGGAAGGCAAACAGAGAAAAAAAAAACAATGAAACATTGCCAATTATCTCATGAGGGGAAAAAATAAAATTCCTTCCTGACTCCAGATTCTTCTCTTACAGCCTTATTAAATTGTGATTCGGCCAATTGAATTGTAAAAAAAAAAATGCTCTGTGCTTATATAGAGCCCTATTCAATGGGCCAAATCGCAATTTAATAAGGCTGTTAATCAATATTATTTCTCTAGTTATCCAGGATTGTATCCAGGAATTGTATCCTTTTCAATGCAATTGTCAATATCCTCCTGTTCTCTGTCATTTATGGTGCCATGATTCACATCTGTGGCCAAAAGCTCCACCCACAGGCATAGACTTCACATTATCAGTCTTGTGATGCTCAGCCACATAGGGCCTCAGTCAAATGTGATTTGGCTAATTGAATAGGGCTCTATATAAGCACATAGCATATTTTTTTACCGAAGTTTTTAGTTAGTGAACTTATAACCAAAAGCAAGGTCTTCACTAACTAAAAACTTCTGTAAAAAATATGCCCTGTGCTTATATAGAGCCCTATTCAATTGGCCAAATTGCATATTTGAGGCCCATAGTATGTTATTGTCCTGCAGCAGAGCTGAATGAGACACTTGTATGAAGCAAATGGGGTGGTATTAAGTCACAGTTTTGAAAAATGGCACCCTACAGGAAGACAGAGGGACATTGCAGAATGTGAGAATGTGTTATTCTGGAGACTTCTTTAAAGTAAGTGAAGTGTAAATTTTGTATGACAGCTACATTGAGGGGAATAAAAGTAATTAAACCACTTAAAGTATTTATATAAAATAAAAAGATTGCCTAAAGAGTCCCTTTAAGGTATTATGCATTTAAAATTGATTTTTATTTAACCAATCATAGTGAATACAATACAACAGTATTAGTGCAACAACAGCATCCTATTACAGGCATTTTCATTAGATGTAAAAGAAACTAACAAGAAAGAATTTAGCAATCTTTTAAAATATATTAAAAGATTGCTAAAATCAGCATATAACTATTAAAAATAACACAATAAAACAGAACTATTTTCAATGGGTGTTCTCCTCCTACACAATCTGGGCCTTCTAGACATAGGACCGGGGAAGTGTTATTGATTAAATAGCTCTGTTTTGAACACAAAATCAGTAACATTTTCTTTATTGTTGCTTCATTTTTTTTAAAGAATTTGCAAACCTATTACAGTGAACCAAATTTACATTAATATGCTATTTTTAGAACCAGTTCAGTTTCCTTTTGACTATATTTTCCATTGCCGGCATTGTTAAAAAACACATTGTGCTGCTTTTGTTTCAGTTTTGTTTTAATTTCTAGAAATATTTTGTGTACTATCAGTTTTTAAATGGACATGAAAGGTTTCTGGATTTTACTAGGAATATAATATACCTATGTATCTATTTATTTGTGTATACCTTATTTTATTAAGAATGGCTTAAAAACATTTTTTTGCCTAAAATCAAACAGTTTGTACCTGTTTGGGTCTGCCCTATGAACTTCATGAATACACATAATGTGAAATGCAGTGTTTCAAATTAGCCTGTAAGTGATCTCTCTCAAGTAGCCTGTTGTAGAATGTTGCCACTGATTGGTTGCTATGAGATACTGCACACCCTGTACAGTTGTCATGAGCTGCAGGGGGAGAAACCAATTAGGAACCATGTTTAAGATTTTAGGCAGAAAAACAGAGCTTTTCAGCATTTCTTGGTAAAATAGAGATCACAAAAGTAAAAGATAGATACATAAGATTCCTTTTAAAATCCATGTCCCTATGAGATGCTATAAAATTTGTCTAAAGTTTCTGAACAAGTAAGCCAAGCCCAGCTGTTTCCATGTGCCAGTTTTCCTTTACAGTGGGAGAGGCTTCTCTAAGGATCATGAAGCAAATACATCCTGGGATGTCACTTATGACTGGCTGAAAAAACAGCCTAAGATTAACTGCAAAGAAAAGCTGTCTCATATTGTGGATTACACTTTTCAACAATCACACCCATTTCATTAAGTTAAATTCTAAATGTACCCGTGCCAGTGGTTTTTCTTGTGCCAGTTTGCTTTTTGCAGGGTCTGGAATATTATTCCACCAATTCTTCTTGCAACTAAAAAAAAAAGAAAAGTTAAATGTGTCGTCACTATAGAGGATGTCTGTCGTCAACTTGTTTTATTCTACCTTGTTTTTTTAATAACGAAACATAATGTGCAATTTTTTAGAAATCTAAAAAAAAAAGATATATATATATTTACATTTTTGTATTTTCAACTTTTATATGCAATTTACTGTGTTTACTCCATTTTCCTTTCTTAACTGTAGCTGCCTGTTAACCTCCTGATAAAGTATGTTCTTTGTAAATTAATAAGCCTCCCTTTAACAAACGTATAATTAGGCCTATTGAGAGCACTGGCAGATGTAACTGCCACATTCCCACTGTGCAGACAGATACTTCTCGTATATTCAAAGTTTTCTCTCACCTCAGAAAGTTGATCTACTGAAGTCAAAATGGCAGATTCCACAGCAGCATTATTGTATATAAAAAAACTGAATGTTTTTAAGTGTTGTTCTTTGAAATAGAGAGACCACAGTGGCCTATTAATTTAATATACTAAAAAAGATGAACGGCATGCAATAATAAATAGCATACTGTATATGGAGGGAAAGGAATACAATAACAAGAAGGCATGACTTCAAGCTGATGTTGAAATTGTAGGTGCATGAAAGTACTACTTTAGAGAAAGGGAAGTAGATAGGTGAAAACAGACATACAATTTGTGTCTAGAGAAGGTGCTTTTCACCGGTTGGAAACTAGCTGTTTCCCTTGGCAATAAGCAGCAGTTCAGGTTCAGAGTCAGCCAATGAAGAGCAGTATCTACACGCAAGCTTGTTACTTACACTTTAGCAATGCCTCTCAACTCAATTCAAAGGGACCTTGAATTTATCAATCAAGTGAAATATTTAAACTGATGCATATTTCACTGATTAACATAACCCAGTTAGTCCTCAAGCATTCTGAAAATAAATTCTGCGTGGAACTTCCTAAACTTAGGTTCTTCAGCAATCAAAAAGTATAGGAACACTCAAATGGCAACAAAATTTGTTGCAACTAAAAAAAATATTTTTTTATGTTCTAACCCAAAAAGGGGAGCTTGTTATTTATGGTCCTATATCAGGACCTGAGAGATTGTTCATAAACTTAATACATTTTGTGGTGCATCCGACTCCTGCTAAGACTCAAGGAGCCTCATTCAATTGTGATTTGGCTAATTGAATAGGGCTCTAAATAAGCACATAGCATATATTTTTTAAAGAAGTTTTTAGTTAGTAAACATCTATCCAAAAGCAAGGTTTTCACTAACTAAAAACTTCTTTAAAAAATATATGCTTTTTAGTTAGTTTTTAGTTAGTGAAAACCTTGCTTTTGGATAGATGTTTACTAACTAAAAACTTCTTTAAAAAGTATATGTTATGTGCTTATTTAGGGCCCTATTCAATTGGCAAAATTGCAATTGAATGAGGGCCAAGGTAAATAAACAATTTGTTTTTTTTTTAAAGACAACACTGCAGCATTTATAAACAAATATAAAACGGTGAATAGAGCTTAAATTAAATACATGTTTTTACACATTACCTTGCATGATGGTACAAAGCAGTGCCCATTAGTTAATTCTATTAAAATATAAATATATATATATATATATATATATATATTCTATCACTCTTTTGCCCACCATAAATTAAATGATTGCTGTGGTAAAATACCTCCTCATAAAATCTACTACACAAGCTAGGATCCAGCCCCACGCTGATGAGAGGCAGTAACCTTGAAACAGCTGTACGTGGGTAGGATTCATGGCTTGTGTATAATCCATCCTGAGCTTTGTTTAAAGCTGTGACATCCCTGCCCAGGTTCACAGAATGCAGAACCACAATGACTGTAATTCTCAGAATTCTGGGCAGGAAATTTACGATTTATTTTATATATATATATATATATATATATATATATATATATATACATATATATATATATATATATATATATATATATATACACACAGATATATATATATATATATATATATATATATATATATACACACACACACATTTATATATATACGAGATGAAAACATTCAGGTAATTGTTTGTACAATTGGCTCTAATTTCAAAATGTATACTTACAAGGAAATGGTTGCATAGCATGATAAAGCCATAATAACAATCGCTATACAGAAAATTGGAAGATAGATCTTCATTAGCTCATTGTTAGTTAGGCTGTAATCTAGAATAAAAAAAGATATACATTGATTATAGGGCCATTGTAGAAAAAAAAAGTCCTAGAAAATTAACAGTTTCTATATTTTTTTATACATTTTTCATGATTTACTCAGCTGCTTTTTGTACATACTTTACGAATATGTGCATCTTTTCTTGTACTACAGATATTCTGTAAGTATAATTGTATCATCTCCTTCTGTTTATTCTATTGCTTGCCTTGGTCTTCAACAGCCCTATTAAATTGCGATTCTGGAAATTTAAATATGCTCTGTGCTTATATTGAGCCCTTTTAAATTTACATAATTGCAATTTAATAAGGCTGTTGCAAATGTTTTCACTTCTCATGGACCTCTTTCCTTTACAGTTACATACAGCTTAATTAAATTGCAATTCAGTCAATTGAATAAGGCTCTAAATAAGCACATAGCATATATTATTTTACAGACGTTTTTTGTTAGTGAACTTCTATCCAACTAAAAACTTCGGTAAAAAATGTGCTATGTGCTTAAATAGAGCCCTATTCAATTGGCCGAATCGCAATTGAATAAGGCTGATAGTAATTAAGGTTGAAAAAAGACTTTTACAGCCCTATTAAATTCCCTCAACGTGTAAAACCATAGCCTGTAATGTAGCCCGCAAGACTTACGGCTATTAAATTGGCCCCGTAAATCAACCTGCTAACAACAAATTTGAACTCTGCAGCCGCAAATCCTAATCTGTCAAGCCCGTAACTGTTATGTTCAAAAATCGCTATTAAATTGCTACAAATCGACTGGCATTCAAACCCGTAACCTGCAAATGGAGCCAAAAAGCCAATGGGTACTAGAGAGGACCCGCAAGGGGGTTAAAGTCCTATCCATAGCCCTGTAAATGCAAATATACACACACAACTGTATTTTCAATTAAAGGGAAAGTGATGTTAGGTATTAAAATTAATAGCACAACATTCTCCAGCTCACAAATCTGCAATAAAAAATACTCCTATTTCTGTTTAATTTCTGTGTTATATCGATCCCGGCAATCAATGTGTTCATACATATAATGTAACTTGCATGGAATATCATATTTTCTGATTTATTAATATTGCATTATTTTTGGAATGTGGGTCCGATCAAAACTCGTAATTGAAACCCGTAAGGCTCCATTTTTCAGTGACGTAATGATGACGATCTCATTTGCCATTGGCTTCGTCTAAACCTGTAACTACAGGTTTGACTAAATGATCATGTCCATGGCCACACATGCAACATGCGTAAGAATGGTTTGTGGGTTTGCGTCTACTTGCGGCATGGTTCAATTTAATAGCTCTGTAACGCAGACGAATTTCAAGCCCACAGTCTTTGTGGGTGTGCCGATGCCGCTACGGGCTTCAAATTTAATGGGACTGTTAGTCCATCAAGTTCAACCTTTTAAAATCTCCTCTGATCTGCAATTTGCAGATTTGTTGTTAATTGATCCAGAGGAAGGCAAACAAAAAGCCTTTGTATAATTTATTTCCTGTATGTAAATGGTAGACATCTTAAAGAATAAATCTAGGTATCAGTTATTCTACTTAAAGGGTCACTACTGTGATAGCAGGGTTTTATTTGTTTATATAGAAACTAATTAACGTCAAAAAATTATACTCAATGTAGCTTTTAAAACTTACATTTGATCTTAAAACACTTATATAAAACAAAAAACTGCCTAAAGAGTCCCTTTATGTTTTTCACCTATCTGCAAACCATGGCATACTTGGAGACAGGTTCAATCATAGGCTCTTACCATTATGCCACTCTGCCACTGGGCTCCATTCACTCCAGATCTCTTTTTCGTTTCCTCCATGTTTTGATCTGACTTTTACCATATAGTCATTGCCTCGTTTCAGCTGTTTCTTATCGATTCTTTGTTGCATCTCCAGGGTTCCTATGCTTTTTACCTGGACAAGTAAATGCACACTTAACATGGACAAAATCTACAACCTTACAGACTGGCAAGGGCAGCAGAATAAAGAAAGAAAGAAAGAAAGAAACTGAGAGAAAGGAAGGAAGAACAGAAGGAAAAGAAAGGAAGGAAGACGTGGAGAGAAAAAAAGGAAGAAGAGAAAGAAAGGAAAATTAATTGTAAGAGACCATAAATGGAATAAAGAAAGAGCAGGATGAAAGATAGAGCAAAGAGAGAGAGGTGGTAATAAAAAAGAAAGAAAAGGGATGCAAGATGAAGACGAGGCAAAGAGGTCAGGGAGAAAATAAAGGTCTTGAGAAGATTTTGGGACATCCTTCAACACGGCAGATGTTACATGTTCAGTGGGTACTGATTGCTGCTTCCGACATGAATGTTACCTCTTTGGGGTCTTGCTTGCTGGTAATGTGGATCTCATACATTAGATCAACGAGCAGACTGCTTGCTGGGTACATGTTATTCCATGTCACTTCTGCAATATTTTCCTCACTGAGATCAATGCTTACATTTCCTGGAGTCCTGGGTTTGACTATGAACGATACATACAAAATACATTTAAAATGCATTTAAAATACATAAAAAATGCCTATAATATGCATAAAAAACTTATAAAATGCATATAAACTATATATAAAATATGAATACCGTATATACATGCTGACCAACAGTCAGTAGTAAGATATTCCACAGATGTTGCAACACTGCTCAGACAAAGTATTTGGTAATTACTAGAAACGTATAACTTAATCATAACCACAATTCGATCTTTAAAGGGACTCAGAACTATGGATACTTATCTACACCACCTTGTAGAGCAGATAGTACTAAATGGCAAAACTATATTATCAAGCAACTACTACTGATGATATTCTATCAGAACATTTGTAGAAGGACTGACAATTTTCAGCATTCAGAGGAGACAATCTAAATTTACCAATAGAAGTAAAAGAAATAAAAAAAGCAATTAAAAGCCTAAAAACGGATAAATCACCAGGGCCAGGTGGCTATAAGGCCATTTCTATAAAAAAAAAATAACTACAAGAATATTACCACACCCTTTAAGACTTTATAGTTATATGCTGCAGGGAAATGCAAAATGTAATTAGCTTATATATCTGTTATATCAAACAAGGTAAAGATCTATTATTGCGTGATTTTGTTGTCAAATATCTTTGCTGAACATAGATCTTAGCATTTTCACAAAACTATTAGCTATAGGTTTAAATCGGTATCAGCCCTTGTTAATTCATGGTGATCAAGTAGGGTTTATTGCAAATAGACAGATAACCTCATTAGAGTACTACATTTATTAACATTTGCAGAACAAACAAATAAGTCAACTTGTTTGGTGCTTGACTTGGAAAAAGCATTTGATACAATTATCTGTACTTATCTGTTTCATTCACTGCATATATTTGGCATCAGTGGTCCATTTATACAGGCTTTAAAAGTTTTATCTAAAAAGGCTTTAAAACATTTTATATAACAAAGCAATGGTGCAAGTAAAAATCATGGGAAGATATTCTCAAAAAAAATCTATAATGAGAGGAACAAGGCAGAGTTGTCCACTATATTTTTGCGATCTCTATTGAACCACTAGCTATTTTGATTAGACAAAAACGTCAACATGACAGATCTCAAGGTTAAGCACTAGGGGCCCTAGTCAACTGCCCAAATCGTACATTTTTACATACTTAAAATCACTCTTAATATTTGGCAAATATTACTTATTGGCACTAGTGAATTCTTAAGTCAATAAACATTTATAAAAAAATACACCAAAGCCAAATTTATGAGTTCAAGGCATTTGCAAGTAGCTAATAGAATATGGCCCCAGGATTATAAATGCTGTTTATGCAGATGGCATATTATTAACAATCCCAATTATATTTTCGTCATTGTCTAATTTGTACGAAATACTGGAAAAATGTAGCTAATGCCCTGGCTTACATATTAGTAATGATAAACCAGGAGCAGTGGATATTAATATATTTCCAGTAATTCAGAAATCTTGAATTTGAGTTTCAGTGGATTCATTATTTGGCAGTTAATATGCCACAACACACTGCAAATAAATACAAAGTAAAGTACCAACCAATTATGAAGTAATTGAAAAAATATTTGGAGAGTTGGTCCAAATATCAAAAATTTTGGCAAGGACGCAGTTAGGGCTCTATATAAGCACAAAGCGCACTTTTTTACAGAAGTTTTTAGTTAGTGAACTTCTATCCCAAAGCAAGGTATTCAGTAACTAAAAACTTCTGTAAAAAATACATGCTCTGTGCTTATATAGAGCCCTATTCAAATGGCCAAATCGCAATTGAATAAGGCTGCAAATGACCCTAGATTAAATAGGGAAATTAAAATACTTATATTAAACATTCCATTTCACTATGGAACAAATATAAAATAAAGTAAAGCCTTAGGAGAAAATTTTCTTTTTTGCCCCCGGTGATACAAAATAAAAATGTTATATGTAAAATTGAAAACTGAGTTGATTGACTGTATGTACAACACTCTTTGAATAGTAAATAACTAATGCATTGTAAAACTTGTCATGAAAATACAATACATTAAAAATGTGAAAAGAAAAAAAAAAAGTTTCATAATGATGGAATATATAGTCTCAGTATGCATTACCTGTCCTATAAGGATAGACATCTAGTTTCTGTACAGATTTCTCATGTAATTGTAAATCTACGCTGTAATTAGAAGAGGCACTTAAAACAGTGTTTTCCAGAAAGCAGATGCATTTATTGGATGAAAGTAAAGTATCCATCTTCAGGGTTTGTGGGACACATTTTTGAATCCTGAAATAAGATTAAAAAAAAGTAATTTTGGTTAGTGATTTATTTCCATCCTCTCTACTTACTGATGATTAGTCAGATAACTAATGTTCTGTATTTAAATACTCTGAGCTTTTTAATAATGGACCACTTAAAATGTCACTCAGGTCCAAAAATGTCCAAAAGATCATGTTTTAAACCTTAAAAAAAGGTTTTTTTTTATGTACACAAATGACATTAAATATAAACATGGTGTAATTTCTCCATCTCTGTCCTGATTAGCTACAAGTAACTAGAGGAGCCTTATGGGCAACTGAACTGCGACATAGTGTACTGTTGTTGAAGTTGGTTTTAATGTAAAACGGATTAGGAAGCACACTGTAAGATAAACGCTAATCAAACACATTGCTTTTTTATATTTCTGTCTGTTTATTTAGTGTTAATTTTCTTCAATTGATAAAAAAAAAATTCTATGAGGAAAAAAACATTTGTAATGTATAAACATGATCTTTTAAATGCATGACGGAAAGTTTTAGACAACAGTGGCCAGTTAAAAGGCGCCAAGGATATTGATTGACCACCTAAATGCTGCTGATGGTAATGATTTCTTTCTGCTGGCTCTGTAACATTTGTACTGCAGAATTTTGGTTTATAGTTCATGTACTTATAATCCATGAAATATACTGTAGTATATAATAAGCATGTCTTAATGCCTTTTGTGCATTATTTTTTAACAGTCGTTTCATAATTGTTTTGTAAATCCAGGTGTTATGGATCACCTGCATGAAACTCATGGATCAGGGGGTGGTCCTGATCAAAGACTGATAAAAAAACACAGACTGGGGATGAGTGGAGACAAATAGGCAAGTGTTAAGGAGAGAGAAAGGCAGGTAATGGGGAGATAGAGACAGGTACGACATGAGGAGAGAGGCACAAGCAGGGCATGGGGAGAGAGACAGGCAGGGGAGGGGAGAAAAGCACAGGCAGGGCACAGGGAGAGCAAAAGAGGCCCTGGAGAGCAAGAAGGAAAGAGACAAAAGTCAAGGGGAAGAGTCACTGGCAGTATAAGGGAGATACATCCAGGGCAAGAGGGAGACAAGCAATGTAAGTTAAAGAGACACATACAGGGCAAGAGGGAGACAGGGAATCTGAGGCAAGGGAGAAGAAGATCAATGGGACAGGGAATCTGAGGTAAGAGATAAGAAGATTAATGGGAGAGAAAAAAAGTACAGGACAAGGGACAGAGCAACAGGCTGAACACAGTGAATAATAAGCAGGGGTAGTTAGTGTAAAGGACACTGTAATTCAAGAAAAATGGCAAATGTTAATTATAAAATAATTATACTTACAAAATTCAAATAAATATAGATGGCTGTGTTCAAAATTGGTATATATACGATTATATATATATCACATATATAGTTGTGAGCATACGAGTTGTTGCTAACGCTTGCGGGCTCGCGCTGCAAAGGCGCTCCTTGCCAGCAACTGCGACCCTCGCAAAGTTTACGTCATAACGCAAACACGGGCACATCAAAACATGAAAAATACAACAAATACACACAACAAATACATAAAAAGCTTACTTACAGGAAGAGGGAGCATCCAGGACCTCGAAAACTAAAGTTACACCTCAATTTAACTCAAATTAAAAGAGTTTAGGCACTAAAGAAATTCTCTAAGCGAGAGAAAAAATGGCCGCCGAAAAAAACGAAAACGAGGCTACAGCAGTCTAAAGACGCAAAACACCACCAAACACCTACGTATTTGCCGAAAAACACCTACGAGATTATAAAACAAGGACGCAACCCGTGCAACCCCAAAAACATTACAAACACAACAAATACAAACAACAAACACATAAAAACGTTACTCACAGCAAGGCGGGGCATCAAGGACCCCTGCAAGTGAAGTTACACCTCCATTTAACCACAAATTTCTGAGTTTAGAGACCCGAAAATCACCTAAGCGAGAGAAAAAATGTCCACCGAACAAAACGAAAACGAGGCTAAAGGTCCCTAAACACGCAAAACACTACCATAAACACGCAAAACACCACCAAACACCTACGGATATTCCGAGAAAGCCCACCAAACAGCTACGGATATTCCGAAAAACTCTCACAACATAGAAAACGAACGACGCTACATCAGCCACATTACATACACCAAAAACCCTTAGCTCACTTACACTTTCATTGCCGTCATTTTTTGAAGGGCAATTCGCTAGTATATATATATATATATATATATATATATATATATACCTGTTAGTAATATGTATACATATACATTATGTAAGCATAGTTATTTTTTTTATTAATGGAAGATTTTGTGTGCCTTACAATAATGTGTATTACACTTTGGATAATAAAGTGCTCCTTTCTTGCTATGGGGATTACTCACACTACCAGCTGACTGTTAGTGTGTACATGTGTACATGGTTACACCCACCAATGACATCACCTGTGCATCTACAGTTGCAAACACCAGCTAAACAAGGTAGGGGTGGATATCAGTGAGAGAGAATATGAGGGGTAAAAAGAGCAGCTCTTATACAGATCAATATGAGAGGCAAAATAAAGCAAGTAAGGCCAAAATATTTCATATATATTGTACTAACATTTAACAAAAAAAGTATCCATTTTAATTTTAACTGAGAATTTTTCAATTCTCAAGAATACACGGAAGCTCTAAGCAGAGAATGCTTGAAATGTTACAGCTAAAAGCAAATAGGACTTACTCTTCGCTGTCCAGATTCTTATACAGCAATACATAATCATGTTTGCAGCTGATGCCAGAAGTAGTTGCTTCCCAGGAACAGGACATTTCAGTTTCATAATCATTAACGCATTCCAAGCCTGTGAAGACATGCTCGGTGAGAGCTGGGGATATAAATATTAAGAGCATGAAACCAGATGTGGACAACACTTTCATAACCAAACATTAACAAAGCAAAATACATTTTAAACGATCACTGTAATCCTAATTTATTATAGTTACATAGGCCCTCATTCAGTTGCGATTTGGCCAATTGAATAGGGCTCTAAATAAGCACATAGCATATTTTTTTTAAAGAAGTTTTTAGTTAGTGAAAACCTTGCTTTTGGTTAGATGTTTACTAACTAAAAACCTCTTTAAAAAAAAATATGCTATGTGCTTATTTTGACCCCTATTCAATTGGCCAAATTGCTATTGAATGAGGGCCATAGTAATTAAGGATGAAAAGAATACTTTTAGTCCATCAAGTTCAACCTTTTTAGATCTCCTCTGATATGCAATATGCAGATTCATTGTTAATTGTTAATTGATCCAGAGGAAGGCAAACAGAAAGAAAAGAAAAAAAAATCAGTGAAACTTTGCCAACTGTCTCAAAAGGGGGAAAAAATATAAAATGATTTCCTGATCCCAGATTCTGGTGATTGGACTCCTCCCTGGATCAATACCCCCTTTCTAATTATCTAGGATACCCTGAATGTCCTTTTTATTTAAAAATATATCCAATTCCTTTCAGTTAGTTTTTTTTTAAGTTTTCTATTGTATCCACTGTCACCACCTCCTTTGGTAGAGAATTCCAGATTTAATTATGCTGCAGTGTAAAATAATTTTGGTTTCTGCTGATTATTTGTTTGAAGGATATCCTCCTCCAATTTGCTTTAGTGGCAGCCATTGGCCACTAGGTGGCACGTCTGACATTTCAGTGAATTACTAGTCAGTGTAAAGATTATCCTCTGCCACTACTCTAACCAGTAACCCTAACACCTAACCACAAACCCTAACACCTAATCCCAAACTCTAACACCTACCTCTAACCACTAAATCCTAACTCATAACCCCTAATCCTAACACCTTACCCCAAACCCTAACCCTAGGAAATGAGGAGAGTATATCATTTAGAGGGAGCTTGTAATTGATTGTCCCTTCAGGAAATAGTAGCTTGTCCTCATGACATTTTCACTTGTGCAGAGAAATATCCATGAATTCAGAATCCATTTAAAGAAGCATTTCTCATACAAAAATGTACTTTTTGTAACATTTAAAAATATTTTAAATTTATGCTAGAAATGTTTAAACTTCAGGGGCCCTATTAAATACCAGACAGTGTAGAAGAAGACACAAGGGGGAGCACAGCATTAATTCAATGCTTACCTGTTGGGCAGATTCACTAAATCATTTGGAAAGTAGTTTCAAACCCTCTGAAATTATTCATCTGTTTTAAATTATGATGATGAATTAAACTTAAAATATTTGTGTTAGCATGTTCCTGTACTCTCCCTAATTAGTCATTTCTCAGTCATGCTAGGTTACTGGCATGCAGAATGTGACACACTGCTTGTGATGCATTGCTATAAGTCACTTTCAGTGTCAGAGCTAAAACTCTTTACAAGGTAAGTGCCTGTAGGGATCAATAAAGAAAAAACTGAAAATATATATAGGTGTCCAGAACACCCATAAAATGTCAAATCTCCTTTCAATAAAACTAACTCTTATTATTTGAGACAATTGGCTAAGTCTCGCTTAAATAATTAAATAATTGATTAATAATTAATTAACAACTAATGAATTAATAGTTAATCCTCATATTGCAGATCAGAGGAGATCTTAAAAGGTTGAACTTGATGGACTGAAAGTCTTTTTTCAACCTTAAATACTATGGCCCTCATTCAATTGCGATTTGGCCAATTGAATAGCGCCCTAAATAAGCACATAGCATATTTTTTTTAAAGAAGTTTTTAGTTAGTGAAAACCTTGCTTTCGGATAGATGCTTATTAACTAAAAACTTCTTTAAAAAAACATGTTATGTGCTTTTATAGGGCCCTATTCAATTGGACAGAGTGGAATTGAATGAGGGCCTATGTAACTATGTAAATATGTAATTAGTTAAGAATACTCATTTACTTCAGGTTGCAGAGGACCACTACTCTATTGTGGATCTGAATGATTTGCACCTGCTGCACCAGCAAGCAGTATCTGTGCATTACCATTGTCAAGTTTTTGCAAGCACTTTTGTTTGCCCTCATCCTCACTGTATCATAAAACACTTACCAACACTGTGCCTTCCAGCCAGTAAAAGATGCCATAGCAGACAGATCCGTACTCCCACACTTGTTGTCACCAGAAAAGTCTTCATTGTCTTAAAATAAATCCCAGTATGTCCACAAAACCTGTGAATTACAAGCAAATATAGTATGCACTGTGAAAAGGGGGCAAGGAGAGAAAATAAATAAATAAATGGGTTTCTCCTACATGTTTTGTCCTTTGGACTTTGTCAGGGTAGTCTTCCCTTTGGTTAGATTAAGTCTCTGGATATTGATTTTCAGTTAACCTTCCTCTGGATCAATTAACAACTAATCCACATATTGCAGATCAGAGGGGATCTTAAAAGGTTGAACTTGATGGACTATACTGTAAGTCTTCTTTCAACCTCAAATACAATGTAACTATATATGTATCCTTTACTATTTTTGTCCTGAAACTTAAGTTAAAAGGCTGTTACACTTATGTACTACTCTTTTTGTTAGGTAGTACTTAAAATGTACAGATGGCTTAAGAAGGGCGGAAGAATTCATATTTTCATTTTCTTTATCTCTCTCTCTCTCTACCTCTCTCTCTCTCCAAAAGTGTGCATACCCTGGCAGAAATTGTGAAATATTGGCATTTATTTTGAAAATATGATCTTTGGTTGTCTTGCATGAACCGCACGTTTGAGATCTCCTCAGAATGGATCGATGATATTAAGGTCAGGAGACTGTGATGGCCACTCCACAACCTTCAGCTTTTTCTGCTTTTACCACTGGAGGGTCAACTTGGCCTTGTGCTTCAGGTCATTGTCATGCTGGAAAGTCCAAGAGCGTCCCATGCTCAGCCTTCGTGCAGAAGCATGCAAATTGTCTGCCAGTATTTTCTGATAACATGCTGCATTCTTCTTGCCATCAATTTTCACAAGATTCCCCGTGACTTTAGAGCTCACACACATCCAAAACATCAGTGAGCCACCACCATTCTTCACAGTGGGGATGGTATTATTTTCACCCCTCTCCAAACATAGCGCTTATGGTTGTGACCATAAAGCTCTATTTTGGACTCGTCACTCCAAATTACAGTGTGCCAGAAGCTCTGAGGCGTGTCAAGGTGTTGTCAGGCATATTGGAACCAGGCTTTTTTGTGGCATTGGCACAGTAAAGGCTTCTTTCTGGCAACTCGACCATGCAGCTCATTTTTGTTCAGGTATCATCGTATTGTGCTCCTTGACACAACCACATTGTCTTTTTCCAGAGCAGCCTGTATTTCTCCTGAGGTTACCTGTGGGGTTTCCTTTGTATTCCAAACAATTCTTCTGGCAGTTGTGGGTGAAATCTTTCGTGGTCTATCTGACCTTGGCTTGGTATCAAGAGATCCCTCAATTTTCTCCTTCTTAATAAGTGATTGAACAGTAATAACTGGCATTTTCAAGGTTTTGGATATTTTTGTATATACTTTTCCTTCTTTATGAAGTTCTATTACCTTGTTACGCAGGCCTTTTGACAGTTCTTTTCTGCTCCTCATGGCTTAGTATCTAGCCTGCGCAGTGCATCCACGTGAGAGCTAACAAACTCATTCACTTTTATACACAGACACTAAATGCGGTTTAAAAAGCCACAGGTGTGGAAAATTAACCTTATTAATTGCCGTTTTAACCTGTGATTTAACGGGTGATTTCTGTTATCATTATAATTTAAAAAGTAGCCAAACAACTATGTGATAAAAATGGCTTCATATGATCACTATCCTTCAATAAAAGATTATTTTTTTGGATGATCAGTCATATTTTCAAAATGAATGCCAACATTTCACAATTTCTGCCAGGGTATGCAAACTTTTGAGCACAGCTGTATATGCATATATATATATATATATATATATATATATATATATATATATATATATATATATATATATGATAGATATATATGTATATAAATATATATATATATATATATATATATATATATATATATATATATATAATTATTATTATACAAACGAGGATTGAAATCTCTACAAAATTAAGACCAGAATGTGCTTTCCCTAGTATAGAAACTATAACATATAAACGGAAAGGGATTAGGTGTGCTTGTGTATAACAAACTGTTTAATATTCCTCAATGCCAGGTAGCAGTTGCAAAGAAAAGTTAGCATGCATTAAGAATGGTTTAGAAAATAAGTATAATTCTCTTACTATATAAAGAAGAGCAATAGAAAAAAAATCAGAGAAGGACAGCAGGATTAATAATAGAGGTGGATGGATTAAGTTATGAAAAGATGCTAAACAAATTATATTAATTATTGTTAATTTAACTCATTCTCCTACACTGTGAGAGAAACGTAAATGGCCACTGCACAATAGTATATAGTGATACCTTTTTTTATTGGACAAACAAATTCATAGGTTTCATGACGAGCTTTCGAGAGCGTTCCTCTCTTTGTCGAGTCAGAGACAATACTGATTATAGATTCACAAATACAGCAAAAAATTCCAGGATTAACAAATAATGTTCTGATCAGCTAGCCGTGCAAGTGTGTGGGGGTGCAGACCAGAGTAAGTAAATTGGGGTCGTAAATAGTTTCACATCTAAGGAACCATAGAGCTGTAACCAAACTCAGGATGAAGGCAGAGAACAAAAAATAAAAAAATAAAAAATCAATAAACACACATATATATTGTGACGAAGTGCCATTCGCCACTTTGTCTTGGAGAGGACTGTTTGCCAGCCTCCTGCCCTGCGACTATGGCCCTGGGACATATTGCCCTTTAAACACAGTATTCGGCCATACCAGAGTGTATGTCACTCATTCTGGCCCTTTACATACAGGGGGGTCATTCGGTACTTGCCCTGTGGGAGCGGTGATACCCCAGATAACTGTGCCATAATGAAAGACTATGGGAAAGACTTTAGCTACATGGCAATTGAACTGTGTGAAGAGGATCTGAGCGCTATTCGGTAGTTTTGTGCGCTCAGATCCCAGCTATCTGGGGATATGTGAAATGTGAGTAAATGTGAATTGCAGTAATGCTGATGGGCTGTCAAACTAGAGAATTGACCAACAAATACTTTTGTCCGGACATCCCCAGGCAGATCCGTTGGGATCAGACCGTGTATGCCGGCTTATGGTCACGGGGGAGGTGTGTGACGGAACCCATCACTGTTTTACCCTGTTTTATGGTTATTTAATTCTTGGTTAAAATATGATCACATTGCTGTACTATATGTATGTTGGTTTATGCTCTGCAGAATATTAGCCAGACTTTTGCAGACCTAGGCTAATAGATAATCCTATTACAGAGACTCAAGAGATAAGGGAGTCGATTGTATAAAGTGTTTTCATTCTCAGATAAGAACAAAGAAGGCTGATCTAATTAATGTCTGATTGTATCCAAGTTGCCAGGGAGGTGTGGCTCACCTATTGTCCCTATATGTGTATTGTATGGGGGATATGTGAAATGTCTGTGTGTTATGGGTAAAAGATACTTTTACTAACTTTTGAACCCCTGGTCTGATTCATGCCATTTTTTAATATGTTGTTCCCCTGGGGGAGAGCTATTGAACGGTGCTGGACTTAAAGGTGTACCCCCTGTTTTTGGGGTACATCCAGAATGTGGTTAAAATTGTGTCTGTTTTAATTGTGTTACCTGTTATCTGAGGGGAGGAGACGTGGGGGTGGAACCATGTATATAATTGGCTGTGATAATTATGTGGGTGTAGCCCTTCAGAGGGCACCATTGCATAAAAGGAGATTCCCCTGTCATTAAATATAGTTCTACTTGACCCTTCAAAACGTAGCCTCGTCTCGTTATTGGAGGGGATCGCTATATCATACTGGGGATTGCTATGCTTTTGCATACTCCCTTGAGCTGTAACGAGTCTGTGGTGGTGGTGGTGTCCAGTGCGGTGCTTGTAGGCCTCGACGAAAACTAGGACGCGTCCATCAACGGAGGTACCCGGTCGGGGTGCTAGTAGATCCGGTTCATATATTTACAATCATGAATGCTGGAGGTTATAAGAAATTAATAATTATATATATACTAAAATTTTTAGTCTAACTAAGAGCTTAATTAAGAAAAGAAAGAGTCCTAATACTAGTTTTTAACTAGAAAAATGTATGCCTCGTGTGGACCCTGTAAGCATCCATGAGATTTTGGTGGAGGTTGTATGTGTGTGAGTAGGGTGGTTATATTTCTGTAGGGCAATTCTTAGATTTTTTTTATAGAAAATGGATCCTGCCCTGTGAGAGGAAAGAGGTTGTGGTGTCTATTTCAATCAGATCCAATTAACTAACAAATCATCCTCTCTGTTACCTTCTCACTCTCCCCACTTGCTTTTCATTGATCAATATTAAAACACACACCTAGACACCAGCTTTCAGAAAAAAATGTTTTCTCTAAAAAATGTAAGCCCATTGCTTACAGAACTGTTAATGTTGTTAGTTTGTTACATATTTCCCAAACTGGTGTTTTTTTCTTGAACTACAGTGGCTTTAAATTATGAGAAGCATGTGAAGACTTTTTCATGTAATTTATGCTTAATACCCAACTTTCACTTCCATTCAAAAATGTTAATAATTATTAATTGTAATCTTATTCTTTTAAGTTATGCAATTAGTAGAACCTTGAACCGATATATTACTGTTTAGTACGTGTGCCAAGGTGTTCTTGAGAAATACACACCCACCAGTTGCTGAACTTGATGCACAGAATGGAAAAACTGGTGTGTGACGTGTTATGAGTAATAATCACCAGGTAAATATGATCTGTAAGAATGGCAGGAGAGGGACATAGGCTTGTGTTAACCTATTTTGTAACAAACTTAAAATGCCACTGTTGTTTAAAACTTTCTATCATGCATTTAAAGGAACATTTTTTTTGCATGTAAAATACATTATATGATAGTATAAAAAAATTGCTAATAAAGCATAAAAAAAACAATGTGTTTCATCCATCTTTTTATCTTTAAGTCAATTGAGAGAACGTGTGAAAAACTCTCATGGAGAGCTTGTTAATTGTGTTTTTTTTCTGATCGCATTCAATTGAATGGGAATATAGGCACAATGAACTTCAGTCCAGACCTCCATAAAATTCATGTTTCCTGTACATGTCAGGACAGAAGAGAAAAACAAATATTCCCATTGTGTATAAGGATTGTTTGCTAGTTTTAAGAATATTTAATGAATGTTTTTATTTCATGCGGGAAAAACATTTTGCAGTATTTATGCAGTATTTAAAACACGCTCATTGAAATGCTTGACTGTTTTTTTCCATGACAACAGTCATGACATAACATGCATGTTCGGATAATTACTATAATTAATATAATTAGTGTATACCATGGAAAAGTGTCTCCTGGTACATGACCTCGTTTTGAAGGTGTATGCATCTTAAAGGGCCATTGTTGTCCAAAATATAAATTATGCATTTAAAAGATATTTTTTAAACATCACAAAAGATTTTTGTATGGAAAATGAATGGCCTGTGTTTTGTGTTGCTCAGTCATGTCCGACTCTCAGTGACCTCATGGACCACAACACACTTGTGGCCTCATTCAATTGTGATTTGGCCAATTGAATAGGGCTCTATATAGGCACATAGCATATTTTTTTACAGAAGTTTTTAGTTAGTGAAGACCTTGCTTTTGGATAGAAGTTCACTAACTAAAAACTTCTGTAAAAAAAATATGCTATGTGCTTATATAGAGCCCTATTCAATTGGCCAAATCATATTTGAATGAGGTCCTTGGTATTTATGGTAGAGATACTGAAGTAGGTTGCCAGTTCCTTCTCCAGTGGGCCATACCATACAGCTCCTGGTATTCCAAGGTGATCTCCCATCAAAGAACTGACCAGGCCCAACCCTACATGGCTTCACAGTGGTGTGACCTCTTGGTTCGCTGACTGAAATTGATTCCAGGTTACAGAGGTGAAAGCACTGCATCCTAACCACTGGACCACTAGGGAACTGTAATGTGGAAAATATTACCTTAAATGAGCAGAGGGAAGGATTGTTTTCTTATCCTCTGCCCTGTAATAGAGGACAGGGAGCTTTGTGAATCTCTGTACTGCAAGGATAGGGGGGAGTTTAGTTTACTAACCATCTTCTCACCTGAATTGAAGTGAGAAGTGAGTATTTCTCCAAAGGAAATAGTGCATAGTAAGTGGCGGTGCTTAGTAAATCCCCCTACTCCAATCTTGTGTTTTTACCATTATTCTTTTGAAGGTAAGATCAGATAAAAAACAATGATAACAAGATAACTACATGAAATTGCAGAGCTAGTGAATTTAGGGGTTGGAGCAAAATAATTTGCCCCCCCGCCCCTCCCCATACATTCGTATGGGTCTACAAAAAAGCCAAAATTATATATGAATGGTCAGATCACTGCTATATTGATCAGATCACCTTTCTATAAAACAAATTATCTGCCACCCTCACCAAATAAATTAAGAATGCTTCCTTACTCCATGAAAGTGACAGTAGCAGAGGGCCACAATACATTGTGGGCCCAGTGCTTTGCATCTTGTGCACCTGCAGTAAATTGCCACTGACTGCATATCCATGTTTACATTTGCTTTCTATTCACTAGCTATAATAACTTAATTAAAATGTTTTTTTTTTTAATCTATTTTTGTATTGCCTTCATGTTAATTGTCTTTTTTTAAATACACAATAGAAGGTTTTTGTTTTTAAGTGCTGTTGTTGTTTAATAGTTCAGTCATGTCCTCAGTGACCTTATGGACTGCAGCACACCAGGCCTGGTTGTGCTAATCCATAAAGTTTTCATGGCAAAGATACTGGAATGAGTTGCCAGTTTATTTTCCAGTGGGCGGCAATTTGTTTGACCTCTCTGCTATAACCTACCCATCTTGGGTGACCCTACATGGTATAGCTCACAGCTTCATTGAGGTACAAAAGCCCTTTCATCATGACAAGGTAGCAATTTTTAATTTAGTAAAAACATACATTTTAAGTTTTATAGTTGTTTTAAATGTAACAATGTTAGTTTTTACACCACTCAATCTATATTTACAGCACTCAATCTGCAATTATTAATTGAACCCAGGTCACAGCTGTGAAAGCACAGAATCCTAACCACTGGACCACCAGGGAACACAACAAATTATAAGGTAAAAACTAATTAAAATCACATTCTACTTTTATGTCTCTATTGCAGCCAAAACTATGACTCCCTAATGTTGTCAGATTGAACCCCTCTCAACACTCAGAGCTGCAAATTAGTATATTGAGCTGCACAATAGCTGCAAAAACTATGCTGTATTTCTCAGGAATGATTTACTGTTCAGAAAAAGGCTTTTTAAAAGGAAAGGCCAGTGTGTTATGTTCTTTAAAATGAAATCAGCTTGCGATTGGGGTGACAATGCTCATTTATGTTAAATATTATCACTTGACAATAAAGGGAGAATGACCAGAATCAAATCCAAATTCATTTAGCTTATGGTGGACAAAAGAGTGATAGACGCTCTCTATCGTACAGAGCACAAAAAAAAAAAAAAAAAAATAGTACATTTGCATGTCTAAAAATAAATGAAAAAACTTATTTCCTGCTCAGAAATTCAAGAAATACAGTGTGGGCAATGCACTCTGAGAAACTGGGTGGGGCATGCAAATGAGCCCATGATGCATTTTTACTCTTTATAGCACATGTTTGTTGTTATCACACAGCTTCCGAGCACAACACATGATGGATTTGTATGATTCAGGAAACCTACCCACAAATAGGTTCAGTGGTGGTCCAGTCGTTAGGATTTGGTGCTGTCACCACTGTGATCTGAGTTCAACTCCAGTCAGGAAACCAAGAGGTCATACCACCCTGAAGCCAAGCAGGGTTGGGCCTGGTCAGTACTTGGATAGGAGACCACATAGGAATAGCATGTGCTGTATGCTGTGAGCCACTGGAGAAGGAACTGGCAACCCACTCCGTTATCTCTGCCATGAAAATCAAATGGATCAGCATGACCATGGACATAAAAATGTGCCTGGTGCGTTACGGTCCATGAGGTTACAGAGAGTTGGAAACAACTAAATGACACAAAGAGAGAACCCACAGATAGTATTGTATTGATCTTTTGGATCTCATCAGTGTGGGATCTCATTTGCATGTCCACACCCTACTTCCCAGAGTGCATTGCAAACACTGTATTTCATGAGATTCTGATCGGTAAATAAGGTTATTAACTTATTTGTATTGCAAGTGTACCCACACATTCATTTTTTTGTTGCTTGAACAAATTAAGTAGAAGAGGAAGCAAAAATGTGCAATGTTTACATAAACAGGTCCAAAGTTCATTGTTGTAACATGATCTGTGAGATTTGCATTCTGTCAGGTTATTATATTTACTTTAATGAGAATACAAAGGCTGTATTGTATGTTGGCAAAAATATCCCGTGATAACATTTACATTCTACAACCCTATACATGCAAATATATATTTACTGCAGGGATCTATTTTATTTTCTTGCCTGCTGTTTTCTGTTACTTTCTCAGATGGGTGTGTTCTTGTAACCTAATAAGTTTCTCTTTAGTCCTGCTGAGAGCACTAGCACATATAACTGCCACATACTCATACTTACTTTAATGTCATTGGCTGATTATATAAGCTTTTGGGGACAAATATCATGTCCTGTAAGGACCATAAATAGCAAGCTCCCTTTAAATTGCGATTTGACCAATTGAATAGGGCTCTAAATAAGCACATAGCATGTTTTTTTTTACAGAGGTTTTTAGTTAGTAAAGACCTTGTTTTTGGATAGAAGTTCACTATCTAAAAACTTCTGTAAAAAAATATGCTCTGTGCTTATATAGAGCCCTATTCAATTGGCCAAATCACAATTTAATAAGCCTATTAATGTGGAGAAAGTTTCTGTTTGCACATTGAAATATATTAGATAAACTGTACATGTACCTTCAAAAGGACTAATGGAAAGCTCATTAGAAGGGCACACCCTCCTAAGAAAGTAGAATACAAGATGCCAAAATACAATATATAAAGAAGAGTCAACCACAGTGGACATTTAAAGGAACTGACACAAGATATTAAAAAAATAACACAAATACGCTGCTTTCTTCCCCTTGAAATGCTTTTTTTTTTATATCGTTGAAAAAGTTGCTTAATTTTCTGATAACTTTCTTGCGTAATATCTAGTTGGTAAGAAGAAATTTGCCTACAAGGAGCTAAAGAAAAATGACATAAAAAATGTGGTGATGTGTGGATTTGAGATATTAACTCTGAAAGTGGTGGTTCAGATTATCTCCTACCTGTACTGTACAGTAGTACTTTCTCATAATACCCTAGATTTTCAACCTTCCAACTTCAGATCATGACCTCTTGTTCTAGCATTCCCTATTTTGTTGATCTCTCCCTCATAAACTTTTTTAAATCCTTGGATATATTTGCAGGTTTTATCTTTTGCTGTAATCCCATATTTTCAATATGTTCACCCAAAGAACTACACTTGGGGCCTCCTTCAATTGCAATAGGGCTCTATATAACCACAGAGCATATTTTTTTTACAGAAGTTTTTAGTTAGCGAAGACCTTGCTTTTAGATAGAAGTTCACTAACTAAAAACTTCTGTAAAAAAATATGCTCTGTACTTATATAGATCCCTATTCAATTGGCCAAATCGCAATTGAATGAGGCCCTATGATGTGTAATTATTCTGGAGCTTCTACATGTAGCTCACATATGGAAATGGAAAAAATGCTTTTATTAGTTAATACATAAAAAAAAGATCACATTGTAACTATGGGAATCTAGTAGTCCTTTAAAGGACTTCTACTAAAGCTATTTTGAAGAACTCGACTTGATAATGTGCAAAGCGTGTTTACAATGTTAAAAACAGACTTTGATTTGTAACTGTTGTATTCAGTTCTGTATTAATGATGATGCATACACTGTGGGCCTCATTCAATTGCGATTTGGCCAATTGAATAGGGGTCTATATAAGCACATAGCATATTTTTTACAGAAGTTTTCAGTTAGTCAAGACTTTGCTTTTGGATAGAAGATCACTAACTAAAAACTTAGCTAAAAAAATATGCTCTGTGCTTATATAGAGCCCAATTTAATTGGCCAAATCGCAATTGAATGAGGCCCATAGTCTTTTTTCCTAAAAAGGTCAGATATTTGAGAGGAGTGGATTCAGACACGATCTGTATTTAAATTCTAAATAACACACCTAACAATTGAGTTCTATGTATGGAGGGCCCTTGGTGTCAAATAAATTGTGCCCACCTTGCAACTTCTTTATGCAGCATAGGTGCCCTTTGAGATCAATAAAAGGCATACAAATATATGTAAATGATCATATCACCCCTAGAGTAATAAAATATATTTTCTATAAAAAAAATGCTATAGAATAATAAAGGGATTCTGTCACCCCAACATGAAGTTGATTTCATTTTAAAGATCAATATAAACTGGATATACTAGCATTTTTATCTACAGTAAATAATTTCTGAAACATTTAATTTGTGGTTCAGTATGCTAATCTGTGGCTCAGAGTGCTTGAAAAGGCTGGGCAAATTATCTAACTGCCAGATAACATTGGTGGTCTTTATTTTGGCCACTACAGACACAGACAAGCAGGCTATAATCCTAATTAGCTCATAAACACAGCTAATTAATATGTGTGAGATGCTTATTAGTATAAAAATGAAGCAATAACAACATGACATGTCCCAGGACTTATTCACTTTAGAAATAAAGTGGCACCTTGGTACTGATTCCAGAAGGCACTATGAGTGGCGAAAACGATGAGTATCAAAGTTCCCATAAGGAGTAATGTAAATTGAGTCATACAATTCTTAGCAAGTGTGACGAGTACCACGATGAGTGCTGAGACATTTTTTTTTCTCATCAAGATGTGTCAAATACAGAGTTTGTCAAGTTTTGAGGTAGACAAGTACCAAGATACTACTGTAATGGGTAACACAACATATACAGCCTCATTAAATTGCTATTCGGCCAACTACTTAGGGCTCTATATAAGCACATAGCATATGTTTTTTACAGAAGATTTTAGTTAGTGAAGACCTTGCTTTTGGATAGATGGTCACTAACTAAAAACTTCTGTAAAAAAAATATGCTATGTTCTTATATAGAGTCCTATTCAATTGGCCGCACAGCAATTTAATAAGGCTGATAGTCTGTACTTCATGCTTTTAAAGAATAACCTAAAAAAATAACTTGGTTCTGGGGTATCAGAGTCCCTTTAAGAGTCCCCCTTTACTCTGGATTGCTGCAGTAGCATCAGGCCCTTACTGTATCATGGGTCTTGGGTCTTTAAACCTACTGCACCAGCAATAACTCCCCCTCAAGCTAGCACTCTAAAATGCAACCCCCCCCCCCCCCCCCCTACACAAGCCTGCTTTCTTTAACAGTCTTTTATATTTCTTTATTGTCTAGCGGCTAATGTTATTAGTTGTTACATACTCCACAAGCATGTAATATTTATCCCGGATAACAACTTTGCTTAAAGAGACTGTCTCTTTAAGAGAAAAATCCCAAGCATTTTAACACTGGGACCATCCCGTCTCTCAGTCCTTATATGTCTCAGGGGACAAGTGGCACAAATTCACTCACCTTATGTGTCCCCCAGCCACCTAGTTGCCATTTGTATGGGGTCAGGTAGCTCTGGCTGCTGTACCTGCCTCTTTGTGTCTGTGTAAAGTCCTCAAAAGCGTGTTGTAGTTTCCACCAGCGAACATTTCCTCTCTAGTGCTCTGAGCTGGGAAGTCCGGCCCACACTGACAAGTGAACTTTCTTTTCCTGTTTTCTACAATGCAAATCACGGAGTTTCCCATCATTGATATAATGTGGGCTGGAACATGACATTGTCATTCCTGATCCCAGACACGTACCATAGACTGAATTTCACATTTCAAAAGCACAGGACTGGAGCACTGCACAGACAAGCACAATAGAACAATGTATGGGCATCTAATTTGGAGAAAGCACTTTGGACACCGGATTCTAATCTCAAAGACAGAGCCCTCCATCCTTTGTAACCTGTTAATACTGCTATTGTTTTTGCCTTGATTGTAACCCATATATAGCGCTACAGAATATGTTGGCACGTTACAAATAAATGATAATAATAATATTGAGAGGTATTTGGGAGTGCTTGTGGACAACCACCTAGGTAGCAGTGCTCAATGCAACGCAGCAGCTGCAAAGGCAAATAAAATATTAGCATTTATTAAGAAAGGTATATAAGCCAGGGAAGCAAATATAATTCTGTCACTATACAAATCTCTAGTACGCCCTAATTTGGAATATGGAGAACAGTTTTGGGTGCAACTTTATACAAAGGACATTTTAGAGCTGGAAAAAAGTACAGAGAAAGGCAACAAAACTAATAATGGGAATGGAAGGGCTAAATTATGAAGAAAGACTAACCAAGTTAAAATTATTTTCTCCAGAAAGAAAGCATCTAAGAGGGGATATGATTACCTTATATAAATACATCCAGGGTCAGTATAAAGATTTATCAAGTGAACTTTTTGTGCCAAGAGATTTTCAATTGACAAGAGGACATCCTTTGAGATTAGAAGTAAAAAGATTCCACCATGAAGAAAGAAAAGGGTTCTTCACAGTAAGGGTGGTTAATCTGTGGAATTCTCTACCAGAGCAGGTGGTGACACCGGATCTGATTGATAACTTTAAAAAGGATAGGATATATTTTTAAATAAATAGGGCATTCAGGGTTATTTTTTTTTCCTTTTGAGACAATTGGCAAGATCAGAGGAGATCTAGCAAGGTTGAACTTGATGGACTAAAGGTATTTTTTAAACTTCAATTACTATGTAACTATGTATCTATGTATGTATCTATCTATCTGAACATAAATATATATATATATTGGTACTCAACTTTAAACGGTTCCGGACGGCAGGTTAGGTTCCAAAGTAGAATAGGAAACAATGTAAGCTGACATTATCCATTGCGAGTCCCAGAAATTTCCCATTTTACTTTGAACTGATGGTCTTGGTTTTTGATATGTAAGTTTAAAATTAAACAGACATACATAAAAGCCAACAATTAGATCAAATAACAGATCATTTAACTTCACTTTAACTGTATGGAGAGGAATTGGGAGCCCAGCAGGATGAAGGTGATGTAGAGGAGGAGAAGGATGAGTGAGGTTATTGCTTTGAACTTTGGTACTTATAGGCACAGTCTACACTTTGATTCTTATAGGCACATGGCCCGGAAGGAGCAGCCGCGAAACGGGCCCGTCGGCCACCGTCCCTTCAGCAGTGCACCTCTGCTGACGTTATCACAGTTCGCTGTCAAGACAGAGGAGCTTTTCAGCACTCTGATTACTGGAACTCGACCGATTTATAAGATAAGAGCAAACTGTCACTTCGACTTACTATGCTATACTATAGCTCTTGACAATATCATATTTACTCACAACATTGTATTCAGCTTCCTGATTATATGTATATAGCATGATTACTGGATTATTTATTTGATCAATGCTGATAACAGTGGAATTGAATACTATTGTAATTCTACTCATATGTACTTCTGTTTATTTGTTCGTTATATATGACAAGCAATAATTGTCTCTATATATAGGTCTTATTTATCTTATTTTTATTTAGATCTATCGGGTCAGATATTTAGTTACATTAGTGTAGCCTGTTAGATTTATTTATCAGACATCCTAAGGGGTAAGTGACAGGCCCCCAATTTCACCACATTTATATAGATTATCTCACAGCACAGTATGGGTAGCTGCCCTCATTAGTAGGGGATAAGCGGAGGGTCCCCAGCTCTGTCACTGTAGACAGATTAGGGACTGACCCACTTTCTTCATTGTTCAAAGTTACATATATTCAATAAACTCTGGCACTTTTCAGAAATTCATAATATTACACATATTTATACTTTCACGCACTTTGCACTTTACAAATGCTTTATTCAAATGGTGAATTCTTTGAAGCACTTTAACATAGCACTTTAGTCTCATAAGCAAATATTAACTGGCAATTGGCACTATTTCCACATTTGAGGAAACAGATATATTCATATAATATTTAGCCATAATAATCCTGCATATTTGCTATCTTGTATTATACAATTATTTATATATCTGTTTAATCTTGCCTATTACTGATGAAATATTTATATCAATTTGTTACACTATACTGTATATATATTGATACCTTTTTTATTGGACAAACATTTTAGTTAAAGTGACAAGCTTTTGATTATTGCACCTCTCTTTATCAAGTATTGCCTGGAGTATTGCATGCTCAGGACAATATAGATTTTCATAGCAGATCAGTGTCACTTAATTTGCCCATCCTATCTATCTAGAAAGCTAAGACTTTTAACTCTCAATGTGCAGAGGTGATAAATATGAAAAGCATGTCCAGTTGATATAATAAAAGTATATGGACCTTGATTTAACCAAATGGTCATGCTAATTTTCCTCCCCTCCCTCACTGAAAGGTAATTAATCACAGCAAATAAAGAGAGTTACAGAGAGGGAGGATACTTTCATGTAATGTATGCATTAAAATACTTAACTTCAAAGCTTGCATCATCAAACACTTACAGACTTTTTTATATTATTATTATAATTTTTATTATTATACATTATTTGTAATTTACCACATATCGCTATACAGGGAGGACCCTGTTATTTTGCTTATAATCAACACTCTATCACTAATATATTTACATGTCAATTAACTGTCCTGTAAATCAGTGCAGTGCTTTCTGTCCTGTTCCAGTAATCAGTGTGCAGGTGAGAGTGGGTGTGGCTCGGCCTGTGTAAGTTAGATCTGTGTGCATTTGTGTGAGGTTCTGTTTGAATCAGTCCTGTAAATCAGTGCAGTGTTTTCTGTCCTGTGCTCTGTAATCATCGTCCAGGTGAGAGTGGGTGTGGTTTGGCCTGTGTAAGTTATATCTGTGTGCATTTGTGTGAGGTTCTGTTTGAATCAGTTCTGTAAATCAGTGCAGTGTTTTCTGTCCTGTTGCTATAATCCGTGTGTAGGTGAGAGTGGGAGTGGTTTGGCCTGTGTAAGGTATATCTGTGTGCATTTTGTCATTTCTGTTGAACCAGTTCTGTGAGGCAGGGCAGTGTTTTCTGTCCTGTGCTCATTTATCATTGTACAGGTGAGTAGGCGGGGTCTATTTTAACAAGAGAAGAGCTTGGGAGCTTGCAATCATTTCTAGTGTAAGTGTAGTTAGTGTGTAGGAGATTGAATAAAAGGAGGAAATCCTAAAGAAAGGGTATTATAAGAAAAAAAAGAAGACAAACGTATATATATTTTTTCTGTTTTGTTTGGGTTAAGGTGTAGAAAAGCAATCTTTATACAAATACATTGATTTGTTTTCTCACTGTATTTTTGGAACTGATAATCATGAGTCAGTCCAGTGGCAACCTCACTGAGTGTACATCCTGCCACATGTATGCACTACTGGAACAAATGATCCAGGGTCCATACCTCTGTGACAAGTGTGAGCATGTTGCCTCTCTGGAAGCTCAAATTGAAGATCTGGAGAGGAGAATTGCAGCACTTAGTGATATTGCTCCACTGGAAAGGTAGGTGGTGCTCACAGAGCACAGTTTAGCTGGGCCTAGTATGGAGGGAGGAGCTAAGGCTAGTTAAGATGGCCAGGGAGGTAGCTGGATTACAGTTAGAAGAGGAATCAGGGGGAACAGGAGGAGGCAGGCCAGTTCTGAGTTGGCAAACACCAACAGATTTGCCAGATTGAGTGAAACTGTTGGGGATGTCCATTCAGGAATGGCAATGTCAGATAAAGCTGTTCCCTCTAACAGCCGGGAGAACAGTTCTACTGGAGGAGAGGGCATAGCAACAGACATGTTTTGGTGGTTGGGAACTCTATTATTAGGAAGGTAGACAGGGTAATTTGTCACCCAGATCCCAGCAATCGAACAGTTTGCTGTCTCCCGGGTGCTCGGGTTCGGCATGTTGTTGATCGGGTGGATAAATTATTGGGAGGGGCTGGTAATGAACCGGCGGTCTTGGTACACATTGGTACCAATGACAAAGATAGTGGAAGATGGAACGTCCTAAAGAATGATTTTAGAGCCACATGCTAGCCCAGGGAGGCAGAAGGAGCTTAGGGGGGTTAATGCGTGGCTAAAAAAGTGGTGCAGTGCAGAGCATGGCTCTGTAAGAGGAGAGAAAATGTGTAATGATAAGAAAGCCAGACCCCCTCTAAACATCTGGAAATCATGTGGGTGAGGGGTGATAGCAAGCTATTTGCCCAGGAGGATAAGCTAAAACTGGTGGGGGGGGGGGGGGGGGGAGTCTGGTGTTTTGTCATCTTTCTGTTTTTTGGTATATCACTTTAACAATAAAAAAATGCCAGTCTGATTTTGGACACACTAAACAAAGATGTTTGTCAGAGTCTGCTTGTACTAATCAAAGGTATATGGTGTGTGATTCTGAGATCCTAAGAAAAGGGGTCTGATGGTGCCTGTCTCTTCAGAAATGATGCTGTCATCTGAAGTGTCTGCTGGTGTCGAGAGCTGAACAAAAAGTTGCGACCCATAGAAAGAGAGACAGACTTGTGTGAGCGTAGTCCCCCAAATCGGACGGGTGTAACAGTATAGCTCACAGCTTAATTGAAGTACACAAGCTCCCTCACCACGAGGTAGCGAACCAGAGGGGGATAGAGCAGGTACAACAGAATAAACTGATGTTTATTAGTTTTAAAATAGCACACTTACCTGAGACAGTAGCACCCAGCAGCAGGGTAAGGAAGCAAAATAAAGTTATGCAGAGTGTAATAATTTAATTGAATAGTTTGAAAAATATATATATTTTTTTATATTTTAAAAAAAAAAGATTTGCCCCTTTTTATCATGTTTAAAAAAAGAAAGAAACAATACAGAAAATATTTGACCACTGAGGTTGTTTGGAATTTCAAAATGGCTAAAGTCTGAAAAAATACTACACATTGCACAAGAATAGAATTGCAATTACGGTAATAATAATGTAAATAGATTTTTACAAATACATAGTAAAACTATTTTAACCCCCAATTTATGTAGAATACTAGATCAATATTTACAGTGCCCATTTAAAACACTACTCTAGTTTGGGAAATAGTTCACATATTTGTGATATATGTAACAAATTGACAACATTAGTAGTTGTGTAAGCAAAGCAGAATAATATTTTTAGAGAAAATTTACATTTAGCTGCTTGTGTCTGGGAGCTACCACTGTGGACTTTAGAGCTTTGATTGCTTCCTGGAGTTTGAGGAGGAAGGGTATTCTACTAGGAGTTGCACTTTCATTTGAGCTTGTTGCTGTAGTGCCGTTAAAAGCCAAATTTAGCTAAATGATTAATAACATTTTTTTTACTGTTTTTCACTAAAAACAGCTTTTGTTAAATATTTGAAATATGCATTTGTAATGTATAATATAAGATTTAGGAGTTCATAGTCCCTTTTTAAAGACACACAGTGGTGTCAAATACCAGATATGGTTTGAATTAAAACTATAGATAATAACAAGAACTATAGTGACTGAATGTTAATAAAAATTGCTTTTCTCACAGTAAACTAACATTGAAATTCACCACTCTGAGCTCTGTCAGACTTTCTGATCCACTCCCAAACCAAGAATCATATCTTTTGTTAATGAGAAATCAATACCATTCATTACTGATTGTCCCTTAAACACAGGGTCCATTGTCATGCGTGCATCCACTTGCATATTGGGCATGCTTAATAATTTTTTGTGTGCAGGGAATTACATGATAATGAATGCCAATGATCTCTCATTAACAAAAGTTAAACATTTCAGTTTGTGGATGGATCAGAAAGGATGACTGACAGCTCAAAAATGGCACATTTCAGTTAGTGTTAGTTTATTTCAGTTAAAATTACTGAATATACTCAAGTATAAGCCGAGTTTTTCAGCCCTTTTTTAAGGCAAAAAAGGGCCCCCTCGGCTTATACTCGAGTCACTCCCCCCCCCCCCCCCCGTGTCTCTCTAACCCCCCGTGTCTCTCTAACCCCCCGTGTCTCTAACCCCCCGTGTCTCTAACCCCCCCTGTGTGTCTCTATCCCCCCGTGTGTCTCTAACCCTCCCGTGTGTCTCTAACCCCCCGTGTGTCTCTAACCCCCCTGTGTGTCTCTCTACCCCCCTGTGTCTCTTTCCCTCCCCCCTCCTCAACCTAAACCCCTCTCAAACCCCCTCCTCCACCTAAACCCGCTTAAATACCTCCCCCGTCTCCCCTCACTTACCTGCTCTTGCTCCGGCCTCCGCTCCTTGACCCGGCACCGGCGCACATGTGAAGTCACATGCGCGCCGCGTCATTAGAATATACCGGGTGCCGGCACCCGGTAAATGCTAATGACGCGGTGCGCATGTGACGTCACATATGCGCCGGGTCAAGGAGCGGAGGCCGGAGCACACGCAGGTAAGTGAGGGGAGAGGGGGGAGGTATTTAGGGGGGTTTAGGTGGAGGAGGGGGGTTGAGGGGGGTTTAGGTTGAGGAGGGGGCTTGAGGAGGGGGGTTGGGGTTGAGGGGGATTGAGGGGGGAGGTTGAGGGGGGTTGAGGTTGAGGAGGTGGGTTGGGGTTGAGGGGGTTGAGGTTGAGGAGGGAGGTTGAGGATGGGGGGTTGAGGATGAGGATGGGGGGTTGAGGATGGGGGGTTGAGGAGGATGGTTGAGGAGGGGGTTGAGGATGGGGGGTTGAGGAGGAAGGTTGAGGAGGGGGTTGAGGATGGGGGGTTAAGGAGGGAGGTTGAGGAGGGAGGTTGAGGATGAGGAGCGAGGATGAGGAGGGAGGTTGAGGATGAGGAGGGAGGTTGCGGATGAGGAGGAGGGATTGAGGAGGGGGGTTGAAGATGGGGGGGTTGAGGAAGGGTTTGAGGATGAGGATGGGGGGGTTGAGGAGGGAGGATGAGGATGGGGGGCTTGAGGAGGGGGTTGAGGAAGGGATTGAGGATGGGGGGGTTGAGGAAGGGGTTGAGGATGGGGGGGTTGAGGAGGGAGGTTGAGGATGAGAGGGGAGGTTGAGGATGAGGAGGAGGGGTTGAGGATGGGGGGTTGAGGATGGGGGGTTGAGGATGAGGGGTTGAGGAGAGAGGATGAGGATAAGGGGGTTGAGGATGGGGTGTTGAGGAGGGAGGATGAGGAGGGAGGTTGAGGAGGGGGTTGAGAATGGGGGGTTTGAGGAGGGAGGATGAGGAGGGAGGTTGAGGAGGGGGTTGAGGATGAGGAGGGAGGTTGAGGATGAGGAGGGAGGTTGAGGATGAGGAGGGAGGTTGAGGAGGGAGGTTGAGGAGGGAGGTTGAGGAGGGAGGTTGAGGATGAGGAGGGAGGTTAAGGGTGAGGAGGGAGGTTAAGGATGAGGAGGGAGGTTGAGGAGTGGGGTTGAGGAGGGTGATAAGGGAGGGGGGAAGAGACACAGGGAAGGGAGAGGTTGGAAGAGACACAGGGAGGGGAGAGGGGAGAAGAGACACGGGGAAGGGAGAGGGGAGAAGAGACACGGAGAGAGAGGGGGACACAGAGGGCACAAGAGGGACACAGGGGGCAGCACATTTCCCACTCTCGGCTTATACTCCAGTCACTCATTTTACCCAGTATTTTGTGGTAAAATGGGTGCCTCGGCTTATATTCGGGTTGGCTTATACTCGAGTATATACGGTAGTTTATTGTAGTTACAATCGATTCATTAACTTGTGATTACCTGTAGTTTTAAGTGATATCATATCTGCCACTTTAATGCTAATTTTGTTCCTAAAACTCACTGTGGCAATAATGTAAAGATTTTTAAAGATTTTTTGTGCATTTATAGAACAATAAAAACTTTTCCCATGTGCCCTTTGAATCATTCCAGTGGCCCAGTCACAAATATAGTGTTTTTTAGCATTTTTATTCATATTCATTTTATATTTATGGCTTTAAAATTCCATTGGCAAGTAATTTATTCATATTCCCTAGAGTGTCTAAAGAAACGTTTGCAAGGTCACTTAAAGGAAATGTCGACTGACAGGAAGTGGTCAGTTAGGGGATGTTTCAGAACAGGGTGTGATATAATCTAATGAAAAACAGAACTTTCTTACTTCTAAACTTTAAAGGGATAGTGACAATATTTTTCCCCCCCAACTTAGAGCAGCTGTGTAGATCCATATTTACAACATGCTATTTTAAAGAAGTTAACTTGATAGTGGAAAGACTATTTTACAAAGTTAAACTATAAATACAATTTATTAAGTATGTTATTGCGACTCTCTAGGACCTGGGCTGTTAAAATTTGTAATGATGTCCCTTAAATTTATTTCCAAAGTACAATGTATCTTTATGAATTGTTTTCTTCCAGGCTCCTAAAAAACAACATCAGGCCCCTACAGAATGTTTCTGGGACCATTCTTTTTAGATTTTTGTACTATTTATTGACTGTATTGTGTACAGTGGAGGGCTTCTATTATTATTATCTTTATTTATATCAGTGTGTGTGGAGGGCTTCTATCACTCTTTTGCCCAGCACAAGCTGAATGACGTTGTGGTGTATATATATATATTAGACAATTTTTTCAGGTCTCAGAGCATAATAAAGTGATTTAAATATGTAACGGATTTGAGAGTCCTATCGCTGTCAGCCAATGAAGCAAGGCTAGCAGTTGAAGTATGCAGGACTTAGAAAACCAGGTGCGGGTCTTAGAAAAAAAAAAAAACGAGGTAGGAAAAATACAAATTTAACGGCCGAACCGCGCACATCGAAAATCACTAAAAACATAATTAATTATTAATGTACATTAATTTTAATAATTATTAATTAGTAATGGAAAATAAAAATGTATACTTTCCAGTGCACTAAAAAAAAAAAAATTTACACTGCACTTATAAATCTGGATTACTAGTCATTGGCTGACAGTGGTAAGACTCTCAGATCAGTTACATATTTAAATCATTTTATTTTGCTCTGAGACCTGAAAAAAATGTCTAATTTACACTGTACTAAAATAATTGGATATTTAACACTGTACTTATATGTCTGTCTTTGCGATGAGAGCCGAAGATGATCCTTGCAAAGCATGAAACTTGAAGGTGCTCAGAGAAGCAAAAGAACACGAGGGGGAAGGCTCGCAATGAACTCTAAAGGTGCTCAGAGGAGCAAAAGCCTTACATTCTGTGGCAAACAACATTGCCTCGGCTTCAAATTTTATGTCATTTTTGACGGGCATGTCGCCAATATATATATATTTACACACACACAGATAGATAGAGACAGACAGACAGATTTCACACACATATGCTATTAGATAAACATATAAGAGCACACAAAACACACATGCATTAGTATTACTATTATACTGTTTGTACAAGCAGAAACTGATTTCATGGTAGATACAAAACAAAAAAATCAAAAAATCTGGCTTAATTAAGCCTCAGGATAATACAAACACTAAAGAAAATAATCTATTACACAGGGATCAATGACAATAACCAATAACCTTCATTGAGCTTGATTTAAGATAAAGACATAAAAAACAAGTAACGGATGAATAAAATACTAAAACAGAGAGTGTGTGGAACTCCAAATATAATGAGCAGGATACCATTTATAAACTTAGGGCCATATTCAAATGAGCTTTCAGCCGATCTGGTAGCCTGTAAATGAGGTGGCAAGTTAATTTGCTATTGAATTGGCGTATTTTTGCAGGCTACGAACGGCTTAGGAGTTGTGGCTTGAAAAGATGTTGATGGTTAAACCCATAACTCACAGCCTCCCGAAGCCTTTGATCTTTCAAGGCCACAAGACTTCTGAGACTCTCAAAAATCGCTAATCACTATTCAATTGCAAAAATCGTTAAACACTGCAGCCGCAATCAAGCTTGCAAACGCCAAATGGCGGCCCAAGGCTTACGGCTTTTCAAATAGGACCAGCAAAGGGTAGGACAGACTAGTAGGTAACACTGCAAATGACAATATAAAGACACCAATACAATTTACAACATGGGAAAGCAATGGAAGGCATTACAATTACATGCAACAACTCCCAGCTATCAAATATTGCAGAAAATAAAATTGTATTTTCCACCTATGTTGGAATGGTCATGTATAGGCCAATATGAAAAGCCATGCTGCAACATGCTAAAAGCTATTAAAGACACATTCCTTCATTAAATTGCAATACAAATACATGCACATGGCTGACATATTAACCCATTCACACCACCAGAGGCTCTAATGTGGACCCTAAAAATACAAGGATCATCTTATATACATATCTCTCATCACATCTACATTGAGACAACAAATAGTGGACAAATTACTCCACCACATGGCATATATCAAGTACCAGGGGAACATTTCACATATGGTTGTTCAGTCCCTCATTTGAATCCGACTCTCTGTGAGCCTACTCATGTCTCTGTCTGTGCATATCCACAAGGTTTGTATGCCAAAGATACTGGAGTGGGTTGCCAGTTCCTTCTCTAGTGGAGTGGTGTTTGTGTGACCTCTCTGCTATCACCTGCCCACTTACACTGGCCCTACATGGTATAGCTCACAGCTTCATTCGGGTACACAAGCCCACTCACCACCACCACTTTGCAAACCACAAAGGGACCAGGGGTACATACACCACACTAATCTACTCTAACCCATCAGGAATGGCAGCAAAAACACATGGAGGCTGTGCAGAGGCATGTGAAGCAACAGCCAACGCACCTCCATCTCCGCTACTCCATTGCTGGTGGCCATGTGCCAAGACGTATACCTGTTCCCATTTGGTGACCTCCCATTATGGTTTGCTATTCATCAATTTACATTAGTGTGGTGTATGTTCCCCCGGTCCCCTTCTGGATTGCTAAGTGGTGGTGGTGAAGAGACTTGTGTACCTGAATGAAGCTGTGAGCTGTACCATGTAGGGCCACTGTAGGTGGGCACGTCATAGCAGAGAAGTCAGACAAATCACAGTCCACTAGAGAAGAAACCGACAACCCAATGCAGTCATATTGTGATATTGCTATCAGGCCCTCAGGGGAATGTTGATACTCCACAATATCACTAATTGGACATTTTCATGTGTATTAACCCTTTATGTTGATTATATATGATATATGTTATGATATGTTATCTAACGCTATGATTTAAATATTATTGTTATGTCATGTATTAATTTATTGCATAGTAACTCTGGCTCATTAGTTTACAGATATTGGAATGTGACACAAATGGGATGTATGTGGAAGTCCCAAAACCCCAACCATTGACAATACACTGACAGTGTGAACGGTATAACAAAGCTTTATTTCATACACAGAGCACAATTAGAAATGGACAAGACTGTGCATTAATATCATGGGTGTGGTGTGGGCGGATCCCCGAAGGGCAACAGGTTGTGCTTGTGAACAAGGGGATACCTAAAGGGGGTAATGTTATAGTCTAGAATAAGCATGATGCATAGCATGATGCATAGGGTCACATGTGGTCACTGCACCACTGCAACCGGAATCTGATGAAAAAAAGGATCATTACAAATCACTCCATGTAATTGGAGAAACCATTAATGTGCATAGCACTTACAACTTGCCTAGATCTGCTCATTTAAACAGATGAAAATAATCATGGATAATGCCATACAGATCTAATCTTGTCAGATATTAAGGAATAATCTGAAATTGTTTAGCAGAATATGTTACACAGAAGAGGAGATTGAGCAACATGCCTGCATGGTCATGAGATTGGGCTATTAAGACCTACAGAGGCAAAAGGAAGATATCAATCAGAACACTATTTGGTTTGACTTCAACATCTCATCTCAACGGCAATCCACATTGAACATCAATTGCAGAAATATTCAACATAGCCATAGGTGTACACACTTTGTAGCCAGCCAGTATGTCAACATTAATACAAAATTATATTCATTGTGGAGTGTGGATGTGGAGGACTTAGGGCAGTGGTTCTAAATCCTCTCCTCAGGAGCCATCATGAGTTATGGGAAACAATAAATGTGGCAATTTGTATTCAACAGGTGGTGGAACCTCAAATTGCTTCACATGTGTATTCATACAGTGTTTCACCCAAATCATTGTCTGTGTGGTGGGCTCTGGGGAGAAGTTTGACAACCACTTACCTGGGGGAAGTTCACACCTACTTCCTTTTCCTGAGCACTGGGCCCACACCTTCTGGAACCACGTGCTTCCTCCCTCTACCACGGCCAGGAGGTGTTGGATTGAGGGGTGCATCCAACTGTGGTGTCTGTGTAGCAGATGTCGCTGGTGGTAAGGGGTGAGATGAGGAGGCTGTAGGCTCTGGCTCTGGTGGTGGTGGTGGTGGTGAAGCCTATGGAACTGAAGGCTGGGGTGTTGGCATGTGGGCTTCAGTCAACTGCACCAGCCGCACCAAGTGATGTGTCTGGGCTTGTCTGTCCCTATGAGCCATTTGCATGTACCTCTCCATCCGAAGATTATGTCTCCTCCTCTTGCTTGGATGCTTTCCGCCTGGACGGTAGCAATTTCATTCTGTTGTGCCAGATGAGCTGTCAGCTTTTGGACTTCTCAGTTCTCGCATTCATCAGCCAAGCAGATGTGCCGATAAATGTCCCTCAAGGTGCCTGCTGCCTCCTCTCCCTCTATCCATACCTCTATCTCTCCTCCTCTCCTCCTCCGGTGTTCCCCTATCTCTCTCCTCACTCTCTATCTCTCTTTATCTATCGTATAAACTGGGACAAAGAACTGGCAGGTAAAAATATTGAACATAAATGGACAACATTTTAATCTGTACTAAATATACATATACATCCGCATATACCATGTGGAAATAAAAGTAAAAGGAGTAAATTATATCCAATGATGCTTAACAAAGATTTAAAGATCAAGATACAGAGTAAAACACAGGCATTTATATTATACAAACAAGAGGGGACAGAGACTGCTTTACGTGAGTACAAGGAAACTAACAAGTCTTACAAAAGGGTTATTAGACTGGCTAAAATAGAAAATGAAAAAATAGTTGCAAGGGAGAGTAAGACTAACCCTAAAATATTTTTTTAAGTATATTGGCCAGGAAGGAAGCTATAGGAACATTACAATGTGAAACAGGCCGTCTGACAATTTGTGACCAGGAAAAGGCATATGAGCTAAATAGGTTATTTTCTTCTGTATACACAAGAAAGGTACCAGTGGTTGGGTCAGTGCAACAAAACAGGGCTTCACTACCTTCACCAAATAATTGGTTAATGCAGGAAGAAATCCAAAAGAGGTTGGAAAAAATCTATGTTAATAAAGCCCCAGGTCCTGATGGAATACATCCAAGGGTACTGAAAGAACTGGGTTCTGTATTAGCCAAACCATTAAATCTAATTTTTCAAGATTCACTCAACACTGGGTCACTACTAGATGACTGGAGAAAAGCAGAGGTGATACCTATGTTTAAGAAGGGAGCAAGAGAAAATCCGGGGAATTATAGACCTGTATGCCTCACTTCTGTATTGGGGAAGCTTTGAGAAGGGTTAATAAGGGATAATATACAAAAATATGTCTATTATACTACAGAATTATAAGTAGGAGCCAATATGGCTTTATGAGGGATAGGTCATGTCAAACAAATCTAATTAGTTTCTATGAGAAAGTTAGTAGGAACTTGGATCAAGGTAACTCTGTGGATGTAGACTTTTTGGATTTTGCAAAGGCTTTTGATACAGTGCCACATGGGAGACTATTGTGCAAACTAAGGGATACAGGAAATGCAGTAAATATGTGCACATAGATTGAGAGCTGGCTAAAAGACAGGAAGCAAAGGGTTCTTGTAAATGGAACATACTCAGATTGGACTAATGTGGTAAGTGGGGTTCCTCAAGGTTCAGTATTAGGTCCTCTCATTTCTAACATATTTATTAACGACTTAGATGTAGGATTGGAAAGTATTGTCTCCATGTTTGCTGATGAAACGTTGTGCAAATCAGAAAATGATGTACATTCCCTCCAAAGGTATTTGCATAAATTAGAGAAATGGGCAATTAAATGGCAGATGAGATTTAATACAAATACATTTAAGGTTATGCATCTGGGAAGGAAAAATAGCATGCAATTTATAATCTTAATGGAGCAAATCTAGGGGTATCAGATATTGAAAGGGATTTGGGAGTGCTTGTGGACAACCGCCTAGGTAACAGTGCTCAATGCCAAGCAGCATCTGCCAAAGCAAATCAAATATAAGCATGTATTAAGAAGGGTATAGAAGCCAGGGAAGCAAATATTGTGCCACTATACAAATCCCTAGTACGCCCTCATTTGGAATATGGAAGGCAATTTTGGGCACCACTTAAAAAAAAGGACATTTTAGAACTGGAAAAAGTACAGAGAATGAATACAAAACTAATAATGGTAATGGAGGGGCTAAGTTATGAAGAAAGACTAACCAAATTAAACTTATTTTCTCTAGAAAAAAGGCATCTAAGAGGGGATATGAATACCCCATATAAATACATCCAGGGTCAATATAAAGATTTGCCAAGGGAGATTTGTGCCTAGAGGTTTTCAACTGACAACAGGACATCTCTTGAGGTTAGAAGTAAACAAATTCCACCATAAAGAAAAAAAGGTTAATCTGTGGAAATCTTAAAAGATAACTTTAAAAAGGGATTAAATGTATTTTTGATGAGTATTGATACAGGGAGAAATCCGATTGCCAGTAGGAAGGAATTTTTTTTTTTTTCCTCCTTTGATACAAATGGCAATGTTTCAAAGGGTTTGTTTCTGTTTGCTTTTTTTCTGGGTCAATTACCAACAAATTCACAGAGGAGATCAGAGGGGATCGAAAAAGGTTGAACTTGAACAAAATATATTTTTTCAACCTTAATTACTATGTAATTATGTAACATGCAGAAGAACACCACTCTTATAACCTTATACTCTTCTCTACTCAGAGCCAGTCCAATTGCTCTATGGGCGCAGTCAACCTCAAGACACTACTAAAAGAAGTTAAGTATAATTGTGTGGAACAGTTGCTATGTCTGCGGGACCTGCTATCCTCTGTCTTGCTTCTGGATGTCAATGATCTTGCCAGTAACAGTCTCCAGATGTTGATCTAGATTAAAAACTTATTTCTTAAATTCTTTTACGGCAGATTATACCTTGTTTTTAAAAATAAATTCAAATTTCTGGTGCATTAAAATTTAGTGTGGGGATCCTGTATCCTCTCTGGACTTATCTAACCCTCTATGCTAACCATTCAGGCAGTTTGGGGTAAGCTGTGGAGCAGAAGAGGAGAGACATTGTATCCCAAATTCTTCCTATTTAAAGATTAAATTGTTCATTTCACCTATTGATGTTCAAAGTAAAATAATTAATTTAGCCTTAGTATTCTTCTGCGTTATAGAAAGAGTATACAAAGCAGAATAAAACTGAAAACATCATATTACAGCAATATAATTGATAATGTGGGTGTCAAACTTCTGTTTGAAAACTGCTTCTGAAATGAAGTTGATGTCACAAACAAAAGAATTGTAAGAATTTAAAGTCACATTGTGAGACAATGTTAAACTATCATAAATCAAATACAAGTATTTTCTTTCTTACTCAACACATTCATTAAACTATTTTTAACATTAACATATATATTCTGTATATTCTGGTTTACTTTTATAAAGGAGGGCGGATTGAATTTTACTTTCATTTATTATATTTTGTAAAATAAAAATTTAGATTTTTTTTTACTACAACCTTACTTTTCTTATAACTACTCCAGTCTGTATCTCTTAAATTATGTGTATCATCGTTAAATTCTTATCAAATAAAATCTACATCTTTATTTTATAGTTCCTGAAAAACAGGTATTTAATTATGCTTGTACTGGAAAAATATTGATTTTGTTTTAACATGTGGGTTAAATGTACTTTGAACTCATAGGTACTGCTCTGCACCATCATGTGATAATTCAAGTAGAGAAAAATTGTAAATACTTTTTCATCTGAAGCTGTTTTCTAAATATTTTAAATGCTGCTGGATTAGCACTCAAACTGTTAATTTGCCTCGAGTCTATTCAAGAGTTCAACTACAATATTAAGGTATTCTAAAAATAAATCTATCATCAATTGTTAGTTCCCTTCAAATATACTCTCTTCATTATAATGATACATTTCAATTTGAATTTTCCCTTTCGGGTTTAATCAATTCCTTTTTTTTGGTTGCAGCAAATTATTTAACAAGCTAATAATATTAACAGCTATGTAAGCCACATAAGTTTCTGCTTATAAATGTCCAGGTGTAGCCTGGGATTTGTGGGAGTATCTATCTATCTATCTATCTATCTATCTATCTATCTATCTATCTATCTATCTATCTATCTATCTATCTATCTATCTATCTATCTATCTACGGTATCTATCTATCTATCTATCTGACATAATCCTTGATTGCTATTATTGTTGCCAGGATGTAAAGCCAATTACGGGCCGCATTCCCGTTTTTTTTTGTTTTTGGACCTGGATTGCGGCCCGTAATTGCCTTCACATTTTGGTCCTGCTACCATCCCTCTGACAGAAGTGAGGGGTGTAACTCAAGACCCTGATCACTGATGAAGCTGTAACAAGACCCAGTGAAAACCGTTTGATCCTTTTTTTTTAAATGTTGCTAAATAAACTATTTTACAGTTTACTTAGCTTGGTTCTGGGATTTTTCATTCCCGCCCGGTTTGCCTACTGTTGTATCAGAGATACAACCTAGCCCTTGCAGTATTATCCGCTGTTTGTGTACACACTGAGTTTTTCGGCATAAAACGCATTCGGAATACTGCGTGGTGGAAGGATTCATAGGAAACCGTGAAAATCAGGATTACGATAAGAAGATCCATTTTGAGAAGTACGACACAGGCGTTTATAATACCTCATAACCCTGAGGTCACAGCAGGTGAGACACCAACAGATTAAGTCCTATTAAATCTCCAAAGACAGTCATAAGAAGTAATCTGCACCAGGATACCCTTGCGTTTTCTCTCCCACCCTTCGATTTTCCAGATTTACTTATTTTGAACCATGCAAGTTACTACTGTATTTTGAGAATCCTCAGATCACCGATGCTAGATTCTACACCAGTCACACCACAAGGACACCTATTTTGTCTCCACGAGTCCACTGTTTAGGACTGAAAATAATTTTGTGTACAGCTGTTATTGTGTACTCACATTTATATCTACGTTTATAATTACATTTATATTTATTTATTTATATTTATATTTACGTTCATATTTATTTATATATAAATCTTTCCAATAGGTTGTATATGTATTAATTTAGACCTACCGCCACTCATGTGTGCATTAGAGCAGCAAGTTTGCATTAATTGATTTTCTGGTACTTATCCATTCTTAGGCCCTCATTCTATTATCGGCCGTAAAATGGCCGTAAGGCTGCGATTCCTTGCGGGGCTCCCGTTACCTTGCAATTCTATTAAACGGCCCCGCAAGGATCTCCTCTTACGGCCGTATATCTTGCAACCGGCCGTAAGCTCAGAAATCTTTAAAGTGAAAAATAAATTCAAGACAGCACTGTACAGCTCTGTAAATGCTAGGGATCATATTGGGGGACGTGAGGATTAATAGTAACCCACTCTCAAGCTTGCACATCAGCCCAAACCCGAGTTTACATTAACTGTTTATTTTCCGGCCGCAGCGTGGCCGGGTCTGAGGTGCTCCAAGCACTCTGGACTTTTTACATGGATATTTGACATATATATAAAAAAAAATAATTTTACGGATTTGAGTATAGGGGAATGTTGTGCTATTTTTGCTAACACCTACAATCACTTTATAGTCTCCTCAGAGTGCAGGATGGCTTTATTTTGGCTTTATAATGTGCTTAATTGGTGCTAGCGGGACCTTTTTCCTGCAAGTAAGCTGCGGCTCGCTTTTAGCCTTGCAATAGAATAGCAACCGGGGCTTTCTTGCGGACGGAACTCTTGCGGCCGTTTTAGATCAAAGGCTTTCCTCCGGCAAGAGCGGCCGCAAGGGATAGCAAGGCGCCGGCCGCAAGCCTGCCGGAATCCCCGGCCGGAGGGGAATAGAATAGCAGAATAGCTTGCGGACGGTCCTTGCGGCCCCGCATCTCCTACGGCCGGTAATAGAATGAGGCCCTTAGTTAGTATCTCTAACCAAGCGCTTGAGCCTCTATATCTGGAAACAAAATATTTCAATTTCTCAATTAATCCCTGTCTCCTACTTATAATCTTTTTTTAAATGTTCTTGTATAATGTCCTTTATAAACACTTTGAAAAGCTTTCCCACTACAGAAGTGAGTCTTACTTTCCTTTGCAACTGACTTCTCATTTTCTATTTTAGCCAGTCTAATAGCCCTTTTGCAAGCCTTGTTGATTTCCTTGTACTTACATAAAGCAGTCTCTGTCCCCCTGGTACTTGATATATTTCTTAGTGGTGGTGTAATTAGGCCACTATTTATTTTCCCAATGTAGATGTGATGAGTGAGATGTATATAAGAATATCTTTGTATTTTTAGGGTCCACATTAGAGCCTCTGTGAGTTAAAAAGGGATAATACGGCAGGCAGCTTCATGTTTTTGTGTTGCAATTTAATAAGGTAATGTGTCTTTAATGGTTTTCAGCATCTTGCAGCAAGACTTTTCATATTGGCATATGTATGACCAATCCAACACATGTAAAAAAAAATGTTTTAATGATAATTTGTTAATTGTAGTGCAATGAATTATAATGCCTTCCATTTCTTCCCAATATTTTAAAGTCCATTGGTGTGTTTTAATTGTCTTTTTGCAGTGTTACAAACTAGTCTGTAACCCTTTGCGGGTCCCATTTGGAACCGTAATATTTTAGCCAACATTTGCAGTTTGCGAGTTTGAAAACATTTGTGGCCATGGGTAATTGTAGCAATTGATTAGCGATTTGCGATTTTAGCGATTGTAACATTTGGCGGCCTTGACAGATCATCCTTAGATGGGTTGTAAGTTACGGTTTTGACAACCGCTGGGATTTTCAGCCTGTAACTCGTAGATCGTTTGCGGCTTGCAAAAATATGTCAATTGAATAGCAAATTAGTTTATGGGCTACATTACGGGCTCCCGTAAACAACAATGGCTCAATTGAATCGAGGCCTGTTTGTTTCATATCTTTATATGAGGAATGCAATAATAGTATTTTATATATTTTTATATATCACTAACATTTTACTTTACGTTTTAACGGGAGAAAAATGTAGAAGTAATAAAGGGAAGTAAATTATAAGGGAGATAAAGAGGAAACTGTGTGTTTCATATCTTGATACGAGGAATGCAATAAGAGTATTATGCAAAGCCAGTTAATTGACACTATTTGCAGTACGAGGGCACTCAAATATTCGGGCTAGGGGTGAGGTATGTGTGTGTTTATGGAGAGCTGTTATATTAATGTATTCATTATTTTTATTACCCCCTCCACAGTCTAACACTCCAGGGGATAAAAAGCACATCTATATTATATGGGGTATTTTTCACACCCACAACCCCAATACACAAGGATGTGGGGAAGAGAGGGTATGCCTGCTCTGGAGTTTAGTAATTAACCCCTTTCCAAGTGGGAAGGGCTTACCAGTGGGATCCAAAGATTACAGGTTATGTTTTATTTTAACCTTCTCCCTGATGCACAAGCAAACATACAGTATGACATTATCTGCTTGTAGCAGCATGACTTTGATAGTGTAAAGCACCTCCCTGTGGGTGTGGTATTAAGCCACAAATGTGAAAGATGGCAGCCTGCATGAGATTGAACAGGATCGAAGGGGGAAGCTGTAGAAAAGTGGTTCTCAACCTGTGGGTCGCGACCCCATCAAAGGTCGAATGACGATTTGCCGGGGGTCACCTGGAGCCATCTGTGGTGTGTTTTTTGTCTATTCTGATCTGTAGTTTTGCTTTTGGGGGTCGCCATGGCTTGGGAGGTTTTGTTGGGGGTTGAGAGCCGCTGCTCTAGAAGATGATAATCTGTTACTGTGGGGGCGGGGGGTGTTAGTAGTAAGTGAATGGTAAATTTGATTTAACAATTACATTTTAATAAAGTTAACCAGTGAAAATATTTACATATAACAAAAATATTTAAAATAAGCCAAAATATAGGGTGCTCTACTAAAAATAATGCTTTGCAGCCTACTATGTGATAGTTACTTTATATTATTAGGCAATTGGTAGATCTAACTGGGCAAGCCAAACACTACAGATATCTATATAGTGTTTTATAAATATCATTAACCACTCAATTTCAAACAAGACTTGTGACATATCACAAAATAAAAAACAAGTTGCATTATATTTTTGTGAGCTCTTCTAAAGCAAGATCTAAAAGACTGGCAAATGTGGAATCACTTACCAGTTTGTTAACCAAAGTTTAATTAATATCTCACTAGAACAGAAATAAAATTTAACGCAAAAATGTATTGTTCCAATAATTTTAATACTACAGAAAGTGGAATATAAACAAATCATATATTATTTGAAGATAATCTCATAGTACCAAAATTGTCTAAGCTGAAATCACTACTAAAGGCATCTGAATAGATCTACAAAAATGTTATAGTTTCTAATAAGCTCTACAACTTGCTTTAGATAGGTGTTTTTGGCATTAGTAAAATTTCTAAAAAAACCTACAATGCTCAATATTTAAGCTCAAACATTAGATCCTAGACTTCTAGTTGCTTATCACCATACCCAATGAGGTGATAAATACTGAGATGCTCTGTCAAGGACACATTGCTAAATGATTGGACACAAGCTTGTATCTAGAAGTTTACTGTACAGAAAAACTGTTAGTACAATGTGTAGCCAGTTTTCATTGCTCTTGAAAGTTAAATCAACTTCCAATTGAGATGAGGGACCCAAATAAATAAAGCTTTAAAAAGTGTAGATTTACTGTATATGAAGGAAATGTTTATGTTAAAATCAGCAATTAATTTAAAGGACAACTGAATCAAATTAGTTCTATATGTGCTTTTGAATAACAACATTTGATAATAGTCAGCATCATTTAAGAATAATAAAAATAAACACAAACTTTACACTGTGTAACTTTTATATGCAATCAGTCTTTACTGTTGGCTCCATTTTGTGTTCTTTCCTTCAGCTATTTTCTTAGGACAAAGATCTTGTTACTCTGTCGGCTTCTTAGAATTGACTAAATTTATACATTTTATATGATAATAACATTGAGAAAAATAAAATTGATTATGTTACTTAGTTAAAACATATATAGAAAACAAAAAGTTCTGCATAATGAGATCCTTTTTGTGACTAATAATAATCAGTTCTCCACTAATTTAAAAGTGACATAAGGATAGATTTATTGGTTTTCTTAAAATAATACCAAATACAGTGGCGGCTAGTGAACTTTCAAGTTGGAGGGGTGCCAGAGCAAGACTTGGATCCTTCCCTTACACAGACCACACCTATTTTAAACCCCTCCCCTTGTTGTCATATTGACCTTTATATGCCCCGCCCATTGATATAGACTCCACCTACTGATTTTTTAATACAGTTAAAAAATTCTAGAATCTTGGGAAAATAATAAAATTTCTCTTCTGCATGAATGCAATGACACTCACCAACAGTTGACTCTCCTTCTCGGGGTGTCTTCAAGTGCAGTAGTCCAAAATATTTTGCAGCCGCAGAGTGTTTGGACCTATGGGTGATATAAAACCAGCAAACAAATCAGAGAGTGCAAGACCCCAACTGTACTTAAAAACACTTATGGGACCAAACAAGACTATCTAGGCCCCAACCATACCTAAAAAAAAAACATATTATACAAAGCGTGACAATATAGGCCCCAACTGTAACAAAAAAAAAACCCTATTATGTCAAGCGAACTATTATGTCAAGACTACAGAGGCCCCAACCAGACCTTAAAAACACACATTACACCAATCTGGACAATATAGGCCCAAACCGTACCTAAAAAACATAAAATACCAAGCAGGACTATAAAACACTCATTACACCAATCTGGACAATATAGGCTTAAAACGTACCTAAAAAAAACATAAAATACCGAGCAGGACTATATACGACCAAACTGGATCTTAAAAACCCACATTACACCAAGCGGGTCCATATAGGCCCTAACTGGACTTTTAAAACCTTAAAATACCAAGCGGGACTATATAGACCACAACCAGACCTTAAAAAACGTACCTAAAAAACGTTAAAATACCAAGTGAGACTATATAGGCCCCAACCGGACCTTAAAAACCCACATTACACCAAGCGGGACCATATAGGCCCCAACCGAACCTTTAAAACCTTAAAATACCAAGCGGGACTATATAGGCCCCAACCAGACCTTAAAAACCGACATTACATAGTTACATAGTAGTTACATAGTAATTAAGGTTGAAAAAAAACTTTCAGTCCATCAAGTTCAACCTGTTAAGATCTCCTCTGATCTGCAATATGCGGATTAGTTATTAATTAAATTATTGATTAAATAATTATTAATAGTATAGTATTGGAGAATGAATAAAGAGTTAGTCCATCAAGTTCAACCTTTTTAGATCTCTATTGATCTTTTTAATTTGGACTATTTATTATTATTGTTAATTGTTAATTATTGTTAATTGATCCAGAGGAAGGCAAACATAAAAAAAAACCCATTGAAACTTTGCCAATTGTCTCATAAGGGGAAAAAAAAGCAAAATTCCTTCCTGACCCCAGAAACTGGCGATCAAATTTCTCCCTGGATCAATATTCCTTGCTAGTTATCTAGAATAGCCTTGAATGCCCTCTTTATTCAGAAATATATCTAACCCCTTTTTGAAGTTGTCTATCGAATTCGCTGTCACCACCTCCTTTGGTAGAGAATTCCACAGTTTAACCACCCTAACTGTGAAGAACCCTTTTCTTTGTTTAAGGTGAAATCTTTTTTCCTCTAACCTCAACGGATGTCCTCTTGTCAGTTGAAAATCTCTTGCTACAAAAAGTTCACTTGACAAGGCCTTATATTGACCCTGGATGTATTTAAATAACGTAATCATATCTCCTCTTAGACGCCTTTTTTCTAGCGAAAATAAGTTTAATTTTGCTAGTCTTTCTTCATAACTTAGCCCCTCCATTCCCCTTATTAGTTTTGTAGCCCTTCTCTGTACTTTTTCCAGCTCTAAAATGTCTTTTTTGTGAGGTGGTGCCCAAAATTGTACTCCATATTCCAAATGAGGGCGTACTAGAGATTTGTATAGTGGCAGAATTATATCTTCTTCCCTGGCTTCTATACCCTTCCTAATACATGCTAATATTTTATTTGCCTTTGCAGCCGCTGCTTGGCTTTGAGCGCTGTTACCTAGGTGGTTGTCCACTAGTACTCCCAAATCCCTTTCAATATCTAATACCCCTAGATTTGCTCCATTAAGATTATAGATTGCTTGGCTATTGTTCCTTCCCAAATGCATAACCTTACATTTATTTGTATTAAATCTCATCTGCCATTTAGCCGCCCATTTCTCTAATTTATGCAAATCCTTTTGTAGGGAAAGTACATCATTATCTGATTTTATTACCTTGCACAACTTAGTGTCATCAGCAAAAATGGAGACACTACATTCGAGTCCTACTTCAATGTCATTAATAAATATGTTAAAAAGGAGAGGACCCAATACTGAGCCCTGAGGAACCCCACTTATCACATTAGACCAATCGGAGTATGTTCCATTTACAACAACCCTTTGCTTCCTGTCTTTTAGCCAGCTCTCGATCCATGAGCAGATATTTACTGCAATTCCTGTATCCCTTAGTTTGCTCACTAGTCTTCCATGTGGCACTGTATCAAATGCCTTTGAAAAATCTAAAAAGACTACATCCACTGAGTTGCCCTGATCCAAGTTCCTACTAACCTCCTCATAAAAACTAATTCGATTGGTCTGACACGACCTTTCCTTCATAAATCCATGTTGACTGCTACCTATGATCCTGTTCAAATAGACATATTCTTGTATTCTGTTCCTTATTAACCCTTCTAAAAGCTTCCCAACTACAGAAGTGAGGCTCACTGGTCTATAATTCCCCGGATTTGCTCTAGATCCCTTCTTAAATATAGGTATCACCTCTGCTTTTCTCCAGTCATCTGGTAGAGACCCTGTAGTGAGCGAGTCTTTAAAGATTAGATATAATGGTTTGGCTATTACAGAACCCAGCTCCCTCAGTACCCTTGGATGTATTCCATCAGGACCTGGGGCTTTATTAACATTTATTTTCTCCAACCTCTTTTGTATTTCTTCCTGCGTTAACCAATTATTTAGTGAAGGTAGTGTAGCCCCATTATGTTGCAGTGTCCCAACCACTGGTACCTCCCTTGTGTAAACCAACGAAAAGAACCTATTTAGCTCATCTGCCTTTTACAACAACATTACAACAAGTGGGACTTTTTAGGCCCCAACCAGACCTTAAAAACCCACATAACACTAAGCGGGACCATATAGACCCCAACCGGACCTTAAAAACCCACATTACACCAAGCAGGACCATATAAGGCGCTCATTGCGAGCCTCTCTTGTGAGCCTTTGGTGCTCATTGGGAGCCCCCCCACACCTCTCCTCCCCTCTACTTTACTGTCCTTGCGATCATCATGGGCCTCGCAATTAGCACCAAAGCCTCTCACCCCTCTACATTACTGGCTTTGCGATGAGCACCATTGGCGCTCATTGCGAGCCTCCCCCCTCTACTTTACTGGCCTTGCAATGAGCGCCTTTGGTGCTCATTGTGAACCTCTGCCCCCCTCTACATTACTTGCCTTGTGATAAGCGCCTTTGGAGCTCATTGAGAGCCTCCCCCCCTCTACATTACTGGCCATGCGATGAGTGCCTTTGGTGCTTATTGCGAGCCTCTCCCCCCCTCTACTTTACTGGCCTCTCAATGAGCGCATTTGGCGCACATTGCGATCCTCTCTCACCCCCCTTTACCTCTCCCCCCTCTTCTTTACTGGCCTTGCAATGAGTGCCCCCTCTACTTCCTCTCCTTCCCCTATGTCTCTTCCCGCCTCTTCCCCCTCCTCTGTGTCTCTCCCTCCCCTGTATCTCTTCCCCCTCTCCCTGCCCTATGTCTCTTCCCCCTCCCTCCCTTGTGTTTCCTTCCCCCCATCTCCCTCCCCTTTGTCTTTTCACCCCATCTGTGTCTCCCCCCCCCTCCACTGTGTCTATAGGAATACCATTTAGTGTACTAGAGAAGCCTCCACCATACAGAGTACAGAAGCAGATAATACATACACAGATCACATATATAGTTCTGAGCATACGAGTTGTTGCTAGCGCTTACGCGAAGCGAGGGGTCGCATTTGCGGTGGTGGAAGGTCCAACGTCGGCTGTGTTAACACACACACGCACGACTTAAAAAAAACAAACTCAAAGGCGCCTCACACGCGGTTAACACACATACGCATGACTTAGAAAAAAATCAACTGCGTCGTACACGTAAAAACCAACTGCGTCCCTCGCAAAAAAAAATATGTCCGCCTCGCAAAAAAAATACGGCTGCAAAACGACCCATTCCCAACACGCAAAACCGTCCGAAAATGGCGCGCATGAAAACATCAGAAACACAAGAAATAAACACAACGAACACATAAAAAGCTTACTTACAGCAAGGGGGGGCATCCGGCACCTCGAAAAGTTAAATTACACGTCCATTTAAGTCCAAAAAAAAGAGTTTAAACTGCCGAAAATCACCTAAACAAGAGAAAAAATGGCCGCCGAACAAAACGAAAACGAGGCTTCAGACGTAACTATACTCGCAAAACTGAAACGCATACTATGCGGCACGTACCACACTGATATTAACCACCATTTTGAAAACTACTACGCATAAAATGGCGGATGGAACGCAAATTGTAAGCTGGAACGCAAATAGCGCATGCGTATTGCGTTCTAACGGTCTGAGGCACTTGAAAGTTTATAAATACTGCCTACTTTCCAGAAAATTCTACATTTCTACTCAGGTGATGAACGGAGTGACTGGATAGTTAACTGCTGCTGTTACTTGAGAAGAGAATTGTTTCCTAATTTCCTACCTTACATTGTGCAAATTACAACTGAGAGGTAAGCTATAATATGTTACATTTTATTATCAAGACAGGACAAAAAAAAAACAACATTAACTATGAAAATGTGATTCATGTATAGTGACATCTGACACGCACATTTATGAGTGTAGGCCCTAAAACAAACTAATGTTAATTGAAACTAATTAAAGAAGTATATTTAAATGACATTAATTTATTGCAATTAAATATATAACCTAAAGCTCAATCTTTCTCCTTTTTTTTACTATTCAAACAGACTCTGCATCAACAGCATCACTCAAGAATTTGCACCGTGCATTGTGAACCAGAATCACTTTTAAAGAACACAAAGAAAGAAGAAGAGGTAAGATAGAAAAATACATTACATGCTGAAAAAGACCATGCTTTCCTAAATCAAAAAGAAGAAATATACAATTAACCATTTCACGTTCTTTTTCAAACCGACACTACAAGAAGACCGGCGGATTAAGATTGGCAGGAGGGGACCCTCTGTCATTCGACACTTCAATCAAGGTAAAGTAGAAAAAATAAAGGAACTATATATGTTTAATGGCTGCCAATATAACAAATGCAGCAGCCAAAAAGTGGTGAACACAAAATAGGATAATGCTAAAAACATTGCCATAATATCCAAAATAGAAAAAACATTCATTTTCACTGTAGAAAAACATTTAACCTTCATAAAAAAGACTAATTAAGCAAATAAAGTATGCAACATATAGTAGACACAAAATAGGATTGTACCAAAAATCACACAAACAAATAGCAAAGTAAATTAATATTCTTCTTTAATGTTTAAGAACCTATAAGCCTTACAAAGAAGCCTAAATAAGCATACCAAAAGTGGTAGACACAAAATAGGATTGGACCAAAAATCACAAAAAGACATAGCAAAGTAAATTAATACTATTTTTTAATGTTTAAGAATCTATAAGCCTTACAAAGAAGCCTAAATAAGCATACCAAACGTGGTGGACACAAAATAAGATAACGCTAAAAACATAGCCATCATATCCAAAATAGGAAAAACATTTAACCTTCATAAAAAAGATTAATTAAGCAAATAAAGTATGCAACATATGGTAGACACAAAATAGGATTGTACCAAAAATCACACAAACACATAGCAAAGTAAATTAATATTCTTATTTACTGTTTAAGAAGCTATAAGCCTTACAAAGAAGTCTAAATTAGCATAGCAAAAGTGGTGGACACAAAACAGGATAATGCTAAAAACATTGCAATCATATCCAAAATAAGAAAAACATTAATAATTACAGTATAAAAGAAGGATAACTGGAATATACAAATACAATTAAAGTATTTTTAAAAAGGTTGCACAAAAAACAGCATAGCAGAAAAATTCACCATAACAGATACAATAGACCAAAATAATGGAATATGTTATGCATTACAAATACATTCAAATAAAATAACTTTTTAATTTTTCTTTTACAACAGACACTGCGTGAAGACCATCGGACGAAGACTTTCAACAGAGGACCAACAAAGATTCTGCTTGAAATCACACTTCAACCAAGGTACAGTATAACAAGTAAAAAAAGAGAAAACTAAATAAACATGTTTGTTCTGCATCCATGTCAACAGAAAAAGAATAACAACGAATAACTATAAATTTTACCAAAATATAACTGACACATTTCTTATTTACCTCTTATTTGTCTTTTATAGACAATAATGTTTAACAGTAAATCCAAACTCCAATCTAGCCCGCATAAAAAGAAAACAGCAGTCCACAAAAGTCTCAAAACATAGACTAAATAAAATTTGTCATTCTAAATTACCAGTCGTAATGTACAATATTAAGCATAAAACCCACACATAAAATAGAATACTACAACAAATAGTACTAACACCCCAAGAAAAAATAAAAAAAAATCATTGACCAAACATATAAGCTTTTAAATAAAATATCAAAATACTATTATGACAATCCCGTGTAGTAAAAATTACAAAGACTAATTTTTGCCCTCTACTATGCCTGTAAGTTAAAAGTACAACAAAAAAATTAATTGACAAAACAACTAAAATATAAATTTTAATTACCTTCTACATGTAGAAGAAGGTATAGTGTCAGTTCCTTCCCTGTGCTATTCATGTAAGGCAAAAATTACAACGTACCACAGAAAGTAAGACCAAAAAAATAAAATACACATATTTAACAATACAAAGAAACTAACAGTACAATAAACTACAAGCACATATAAACAAACTGTTGATAATAAAAAATGTAAAAAACAAACTTAACATCTCAAACTAAACTAATTATAAATTATTTTGTTTTACAGATTAACATGGCTACTAACGAGAGCAAACAAGAAAAGAAAAGACGTCAAACTAGAGAAAGACAAGAGAGATGGGCCAACCAGCAGACACCAGAGGAGAAAGAAATTTAACGAGAAAAAGAACGCAAAAGACTATCAGCTGCAAAAATTAAAGATACGCCAAAAAAGCTACCAAGCAAATAAAGCATTTAGAACCTGTTCCTCAAACATCAGATGACATTTTACCTGAAAAAATAAAAGAGATACCAAAAAAAGCCACCAAAAAAATAAAGCATTTAGAACCTGTTGTTGAAACATCACATGACAATTCACCTGATGAATATGAAAGTCAAACTGCTATATGCTTTGCAAATTGTCCTTTACTCAAGTCTTTAGCAGTAGAGGTTCATAGTTGTGGGGACATGAATACTCAATGTCAGTTTTGTGAGGCTTATTATTTTAAACAGGAGAAACCCAGAGATGGACAATTTATTAGTTGCTGTCAAAAAAGCAAGTTCAAACTTCCAGAAAGAAAATAATTTCCAATCTATTTACAAAACATTATGACTGAACCTACTTTTCCAAACTACAAAAATTTTAAGACAAACATAAGATCCTACAATAGTGCCATATCCTTTGCATCTATGGGGGCAACATTAGCTGCTAAAGTACTAGGACATGGTCCTTACTGTTTTAAAGTCCAAGGCCAAATTTATCTTCGTACTTCAAATTTACATCCAGAGGAAGGAGAGCAAAGAAAATTCGCTCAACTATATGTCCTAGATACAATGGAAGCTGTTGACCAACGTATGCAGCTGGAAGAAAATAAAAAATGCTTACCCAGTGTTTTTATAGAGCTAAATAACATTATGGACAATAACCCCTATAGTAAAGCTTATAAAAAATTGGCAGAAGTAGAAAATGAACAACAACTTCATGCACAAAGACATCAATTACCAATGCCAAAGGTCAATATGGTGCTTAAAAGAGACAGACATACTGATAAACGTTGTTATAACTTGCCATCATCAAATGAGGTTGCAATGGTGTTTCAAAATGATGAAGGAGAATCACCATTTCAAAGAGACATTAGAATATATCCCAGAAATGAGGAGCAACCATTCATTAATATGAGTATCTTAAGTCCAAATTTAGATCCAATGACATATCCCATTTTTTCCCCCACACGGAGAAGCAGGTTGGCAACCAAAATTAACACTTCCCAGTTACCCAAATGCTAAAGCTAGAATCCGAAATAATGTTTCTATGCTTGAATTTAAAGTACCTCAAATTGCCATTCGAAATACATTTAATCCAATTTTATGTGGTGGAAAACTAACACAACAATGGATTATTGATTCCTATTTGCAAGTTGAGGCCAATAATTTAAACTTTATAAAATATCAACAAGATAAACTACGTGTAGAACAATATTCTGGATTAATGGACTATGTTGCTGAGGTGGCTACAAGCAGAGACATTACAGCTGGCAAAGCCATCATTTTACCATCTTCCTTTCAAGGATCTCCTCGAAATATGAGAGAAAGATACAATGATGCTATGGCTATTGTCACCAAATTTGGCAAACCCGATTTATTTCTTACATTTACTGTACATGTAATCCCCAATGGCCAGAAATTACACAAAATTTACTTCTTGGCCAAAGTGCTTCCGATAGACCAGATTTAGTAGCCAGAGTTTTTAAGATTAAATTAAATGAATTAATACGTGACATCACTATAAGTCACTTATTTGGCAAATGTCTTGCTTATGTATATACCATTGAATTTAAAAAAAGAGGCCTTCCACATGCACATCTTCTGATAATACTTCAAGAAAAAGATAAATTAGATACTTCTGACAAAGTGGATGCAGTCATTGTTGCTGAACTACCAGATCCAGAACTATATGGTAGACTATATGAGATTGTTACTCATCGCATGATTCATGGACCCTGTGGTGATCTTAATCCACAATCCCCATGTATGGAAAATAATAAATGTTCCAAAGATTTTCCAAAAGATTATCGAGACAAAACCTATGCCAATTGTGATGACTATCCACTTTATAAAAGAAGAGAAGGAGATAGTGCCATTATTTGTGGCAAGAAAGTTGACAATAGATATGTAGTACCCTAGAACCCACATTTACTCATGAAGTATAACGCCCACATAAATGTAAAAGCCTACATTTCCATCAAATCCATTAAATATGTCTACAAATATATTTACAAAGGCTATGATGCAGCTACTGTAGTCGTCAAAAGTGCAGACAACCCTGAAAGTAGTGAGTTAGTACATGATGAACTTGCACCTCATGTAGATGCTCGCTATGTCAGTGCGCCAGAAGCTATGTGGCGGCTTTTAAAATTTGAAATGCATGATAGATCACATGCAGTATATAGATTAGCAGTACATTTGCCACAAAGACATTTAGTGTATTTCCATGCTGGAAATGAAAGTAATGCATTGGCCCAAAGTGAAGATCGTCACACTACACTAACTGCATGGTTTGAATTAAATTCCACAGATTCAGAAGCAAGACAATTCTTATATATTGAAATTCCATATCATTATGTTTTTGTGAATGGATTATGGAGACCTAAAAAAAGCAGAGGCAATAAAATAATCCCAAGAATTTACACAGTCAGTCCAAGAGATGTTGAACGTTTTTGCTTACGGATATTACTTTTAAATGTTCCAGGAGCACAAAGTTTTGAACAATTAAGAACTGTTAATGACATTGTATATGAATCCTTCCATTTAGCTGCAAGACATAGAAACTTACTCGCTGATGATACAGAGTGGGAAAGATGTTTAGAAGAAGCAGCACAATGTCAAATGCCACGACAGATGAGAGAACAATTTGCATTTATTTGTATCTTCTCAAATGCTCCAAATGCATTAGCTTTGTGGGAGAGATTTAAAAGTAATATGGCTGAAGACTTTATGCGACGATACAATGAACCGATTGCACAATTAAAAGAGTTAATGGAAATCCAAGAAGTATTTTTAACTCATGGATTAAGTTGTGCAAGTTTTAATTTGCCTGATCCAGGTCTTATAGATGACATAAACTCTGAAGACTATGACATTCAACTACAAGTAGAAAGAACAGAAGAAAGACTTGCAACTTTAAATACGTTACAATTGCAAGCATTTAATGCCATTAAAAATGCAATAGATGATGGCATGGTGACAGAGCGTTATTTCTATCTTGATGGACCTGGCAGATCAGGAAAAACTTATCTATATAATTTTGTAACGGATCTACTGGCACCCCGACCGGGTACCTCCGTTGATGGATGCGTCCTAGCTTGCGTCGAGGCCTACAAGCACTGCACCGGACACCAAAACCACCACAGACTCCAAGGATAGTACGACAGGAACAAGCGTTCAGTAGTTACAGCTCAAGGGAGTATGCAAAAGCATAGCAATCCCCAGTATGATATAGCGATCCCTTCAATAACGAGACAAGGCTACGTTTTGAAGGGTCAAGTAGAACTATATTTTAATGACAGGGAATCTCCTTTTATGCAATGGTGCCCTCTGAAGGCTACACCCACATAATTATCACAACAGCCAATTATCTACATGGTTCAACCCCCACGTCTCCTCCCCTCAGATAACAGGTAACACAATTAAAACAGACACAATTTTAACCACATTCTGGATGTACCCCAAATACAGGGGGTACACCTTTAAGTCCCGCACCATTCAATATCTCTCACCCAGGGGAACAACATATACAAAAATGGCATGAATCAGACCAGGGGTTCAAAAGTTAGTAAAAGTATGTTTTTACACATAACACACAGACATTGCACATATCCCCCATACAATACACATATAGGACAATAGGTGAGTCACACCTCCCTGGCAACTTGGATACAATCAGACATTAATTAGATCATTCTTCTTTGTTCTTATCAGAGAATGAAAAAACTTTGGAAAATGCAAGGATCCTTTACAACTTTCTTATCTCTTGAATCTCTGTAACAGGATTATCTATTAGCCTAGGTCTGCAAAAGTCTGGCTAATATTCTGAGCCAATATATTCTGTAGAACATCAACCAACATACATATAGTAGGATCATATTTTAACCATAATAATCATAAAACAGTTTAAAACAGTGATGGGTTCCGCTACACACCTCCCCCGTGACCATAAGCCGGCATACACGGTCTGATCCCAACGGATCGGCCTGGGGATGTCCGGACAAAAGTATTTGTTGGTCAATTCTCTAGTTTGACAACCCATCAGCATTACTGCAATTCACATTTACTCACATTTCCCATATCCCCAGATAGCTGGGATCTGAGCGCACAAAATCACCGAATAGCGCTCAGATCCTCTTCACGCAGTTCAATTGCCATGTAGCTAAAGTCTTTCCCATAGTCTTTCATTATATGAATGGGCTCCATGGCACAGTTATCTGGGGTATCATGGTTCACACAGGACAAGTACAGAATGACCCCCCTGTATGTAAAGGGCCAGAATGAGTGACTTACACTCTGGTATGGCCGAACACTGGTTCCAAAGGGCAATATGTACCAGGGCCATAGTCGCAGGGCAGGAGGCTGGCAAACAGTCCTCTCCAAGCCAAAGTGGCGAAGGGCACTTCGTCACACATCTCTCCTTTGGGGGGAAGTCTAACCAGGTACCTGGATATTTTGCTGTGGTGATGGGGCAACACGCTGAGGGGACTTGAGGGGCAGAGGCCAGCGGCACTCTGCCCTGATGCCAGCTCTTCTGCTGGTATAACCTGCAGGACATCCTGCTCTGTACAAGGGACAAAGGGAGGGCAGAGGCCGACTGCACTCTGCCCCGCTGTCAGCTCTTCTGCTGGGGTACTTGGGACATATTCCGGCTCAGTAGCCAGGGAAACGTGGGGGTCAGTGGGGGTTAACATTTCCTCTGTTAACCCTGGGGCCACATTAGAAGTTAGCTGGGGAGGGGAATTTGTACTTACCCCCTCCTCCGGTTGTCCCAGTGACGGTAGTTGGGGATCTGGACAAGCTGTGGGCGCAGAGACCACGGTCCCATCTGCGCTGTCTGGGAGATTGGTGTCTCCCCTGGTTAGGGTAAACTGTTGCTGGGGGGGGAGGACGACACCTTCTGCCCCCTGTGTTTCACACTGCCGCTGGGGGGGAGGGGCGACACCTTTGGCCCCCTGGGGTACCCACTGCCGCTGTGGAGGAAGGTCAACACCTTCTTCTCCCTGGGGTACACACTGCCGCTTGGGGGGTAGGACGACACCTTCTGCCCCCTGGGGTTCACACTGCCGCTGAGGGGGAAGGACGACACCTTCTGCCCCCTGGGGTTCACACTGCCGCTGGGGGGAAAGGACGACACCTTCTGCCCCCTGGGGTTCACACTGCCGCTGGGAAGGAAGGACGGCCCGTTCTGCTCCCTGGGGTACACACTGCCGCTGGGGAGGAAGGACGACACCTTCGGCCCCCTGGGGTACACACTGCTGCTGGGGAGGAAGGACGACACCTTCAGCTCCCTGGGGTACACACTGCCATTGGGGAGGAAGGACGACACCTTCGGCTCCCTGGGGAACACACTGCCGCTGGGGAGGAAGGATGACACCTTCGGGTCGCTGGGGTACACACTGCCGCTGGGGGGGAAGAACGACACCTTCGGCCCCCTGGGGTACACACTGCTGCTGGGGAGGAAGGATGACACCTTCAGCTCCCTGGGGTACACACTGTCGCTGGGGAGGAAGGACGACACCTTCTGCCCCCTGGGGTTCACACTGCCGCTGGGGGGGAAGGACGACACCTTCTGCCCCCTGGGGTTCACACTGCCGCTGGGGGGGAAGGACGACACCTTCTGCCCCCTGGGGTTCACACTGCCGCTGGGGGGGAAGGACGACACCTTCTGCCCCCTGGGGTTCACACTGCTGCTGGTGGGGGAGGACGGACCCTTCTGCTCCCTGGGGTACACACTGCCGCTGGGGGGGAAGGACGACACCTTCGGCCCCCTGGGGTACACACTGTCGCTGGGGAGGAAGGACGACACCTTCAGCTCCCTGGGGTACACACTGCCGCTGGGGAGGAAGGACGACACCTTCGGCCCCCTGGGGTACACACTGCTGCTGGGGAGGAAGGACGACACCTTCAGCTCCCTGGGGTACACACTGCCGCTGGGGAGGAAGGACGACACCTTCAGCTCCCTGGGGTACACACTGCCGCTGGGGAGGAAGGACGACACCTTCGGCTCCCTGGGGTACACACTGCCGCTGGGGAGGAAGGACGACACCTTCGGCTCCCTGGGGAACACACTGCCGCTGGGGGGGAAGGACGACACCTTCGGCCCCCTGGGGTACACACTGCTGCTGGGGAGGAAGGACGACACCGTCAGCTCCCTGGGGTACACACTGTCGCTGGGGAGGAAGGACGACACCTTCAGCTCCCTGAGGTACACACTGCCGCTGGGGGGGGGGAATTAGTTGGAGTATTCCACGTGGAGCGGTTTCTGTTTCTGGGACAGTCTCTCTGCATGTGGCCCTGCTGGTTACACGTGTGGCACCTGATGTACCGTGGAGGGGTTTGGTAGTTCCCACCACCCGTACGCTCCCGTGCCCGCTGCTTTTCCATTATGGATTTGTGGACATCTGTCATTAACCATTCCAAGGTTTTCATGGGAAGCGTACCTGGGAAAAAGGCCAGTCTGCTTTGGAGTTCTCTTCCAAACTCATTCTGTGGGGTAATACGAGGTACTGTAACCATGAGTTCCTTTCTGTCTGCATCCCTGTAGTCGGCGGCCGCCTCCTCCTCCTCATGATGGAACGCTGTCTGAAAACTAGCCGGTTCCATCCTGCTGTAGCCAGGGGCGCTGTACGGATACTAGCGTTGCCCTCAATTTGTAACTCCAAACGTTACCGGTGTCTCCGTGCTGCTTTTCCTCTTACTAGGAAGCCATCCCACCACTGCCAGCCAATGTAACGGATCTACTGGCACCCCGACCGGGTACCTCCGTTGATGGATGCGTCCTAGCTTGCGTCGAGGCCTACAAGCACTGCACCGGACACCAAAACCACCACAGACTCCAAGGATAGTACGACAGGAACAAGCGTTCAGTAGTTACAGCTCAAGGGAGTATGCAAAAGCATAGCAATCCCCAGTATGATATAGCGATCCCTTCAATAACGAGACAAGGCTACGTTTTGAAGGGTCAAGTAGAACTATATTTTAATGACAGGGAATCTCCTTTTATGCAATGGTGCCCTCTGAAGGCTACACCCACATAATTATCACAACAGCCAATTATCTACATGGTTCAACCCCCACGTCTCCTCCCCTCAGATAACAGGTAACACAATTAAAACAGACACAATTTTAACCACATTCTGGATGTACCCCAAATACAGGGGGTATACCTTTAAGTCCCGCACCATTCAATATCTCTCACCCAGGGGAACAAAATATACAAAAATGGCATGAATCAGACCAGGGGTTCAAAAGTTAGTAAAAGTATGTTTTTACACATAACACACAGACATTGCACATATCCCCCATACAATACACATATAGGACAATAGGTGAGTCACACCTCCCTGGCAACTTGGATACAATCAGACATTAATTAGATCATTCTTCTTTGTTCTTATCAGAGAATGAAAACACTTTGGAAAATGCAAGGATCCTTTACAACTTTCTTATCTCTTGAATCTCTGTAACAGGATTATCTATTAGCCTAGGTCTGCAAAAGTCTGGCTAATATTCTGAGCCAATATATTCTGTAGAACATCAACCAACATACATATAGTAGGATCATATTTTAACCATAATAATCATAAAACAGTTTAAAACAGTGATGGGTTCCGCTACAAATTTATTAATGAGTTCTGTACGAGCACAAGGTCAAATAGCACGGGCGTTTGCCACTACTGGAATTGCTGCACTTTTGTTAGAAGGTGGAAGAACTGTACATAGTGGCTTTAAACTGCCAATGCCTATTTTAGAAACCTCTGTGTCAGATATTCGCATGACATCCTTACAAGCAAAGAAATTGAAGAAATGTAAATTAATTATAATATATGAGGCCACAATGATGTCATGCTATGCCCTCCAATGTATTGACCGTTTGCTTTGTGAAGTCATGGATAATACTTTTCCATTTGGTGGAAAGGTAATGTTGTTAGGTGGCGATTTTAGACAAACATTACCTGTCGTTGTACATGGAAATCGAAGCACACTATGGAAACATTTTACCCATCTTCAACTGCAACAAAACATGAGATCAGAAGGCCAAAGTGATTTCAATGATTGGCTTATTAAAATTGGAGAAGGCAGAACAGAAAAAATACCACATTTACCTGACGACACTGTAGAGATCCCACCTCATATGATTTGTCACCAAGATATTATATCGGCTATATTTGAAGGTAGCATAAATAACCAGGAATATTCAGAGCTTGCCAACCAAGTCATACTAACGTGTAAAAATAAGGATGCATTAATCCTCAATAATGAAATCTTTAAAAAAATTAATGCACCAAAAAGAAATTATCACAGTGCTGATTCTGTACTACCTGATGACAATGAAAGTCAGGCTAACTTTTCTACTGAATTCATAAACTCACTAACTCCTTCTGGAATGCCACCACATATTTTGCAGCTAAAGAAAGGTGCAATTGTCATGTTACCGCGAAATATGAACACCAAAAAAGGCCTATGCAATGGGACAAGATTAATTGTTCAACAATTAAAGGACCATTTTATAGATGCTGAAATTTTAACTGGTACCAATAAAGGAGAGAGAGTTTTCATACCAAGAATAGATTAAGCACCAAGTGAAAGTAGTCTACCTTTTATACTTCAAAGAAGACAATTTCCCATTATTATGGCATTTGCCATGACCATTAATAAATCACAAGGACAAATGTCGTTATTTTCTTGCAAGAACCAGTATTTGCACATGGTCAATTGTACGTTGCGTTATCACGGTGCAAAAATCCACAGGCTATTAAAGTTTACATTGAAAAGAATGAAAGTCAAGGTGATTTATTAGAAGATGGACGTATTTTTACTAAAAACATTGTCTACTATGAAGTACTATAACTTTTCATTAAAGAAATAAAACCCATGCAAAACAAATTTTAAAGCATTGAAAAATACAAAACAATAAACAATTCAGTCATAATTAATGGAAGTACTGTTTATGGATGATTAGCCTCACAAAACACTTGCCTTGCATTATTTTTACAAATTATGTTAAAATGTTGATTAACTATGTTACTGTTTCTAATGTTACAAGTTTGAAAACAATATTTTTAAGTTCAGTACTTAGACTGATAAGAAAGTTCAAATTTAAAAAAATATACTTTCAAGTTCTTTACTTCAACATATTACAAAGTTCATGTTAAGCGCTCAACCACGTTTTAAGTCGCAATGTAAATATTGACTGTTATGTTAAGATTACTCCCTGGATTAATGTTTATCGCCAGTTCATGGGGTCAGGAAGGAATTCATTTAATTGGGTACGTTTCAAGGAGGGTTTTTCCTGTTTGCCTTCCTGGATTCAATGTATATTTAAGTTAATAAATCTTGAGATAGAAATTACATGTGAAAAAAACATTACCTCCAGTTTACAATACTGATTAATTTAAAAATCAACTGTTTTTACATTCAAATGTTAATAATTTTAATACAAAATTATGTTAAAATCTTAATTCACTATGTTATTGTTTATAATGTTCCAAGTTGGAAAAATGTTTTTTCAAGTTCCTTAGTTACACAGAGAAGAAAGTTCAAGTTTAAAAAAATAGAATGTTAAGTTTCTTACTTAAATATATTACAAAGTTCATGTTAAAATTGGGTACGTTTCAAGGAGGGTTTTTACTGTTTGCCTTCCTCTGGATTCAATGTATATTGAAGTTAACAATTCTTCAGATAGAAATTGCATGTTAAAAAAATATTACCTCAAGTTTACAATACTGATTAGTTTAAAGTTCAACTGTTTTTACATTCAAATGTTAATACTTTTAATACAAAATTATGTTAAAATATTAAGTCACTATGTTACTGTTTATAATGTTCCAAGTTGGATTTTTTTTTTTCCAAGTTCCTTAGTTACACAGATAAGAAAGTTCAAGTTTAAAAAAATATAATGTCAAGTTTCCTACTTAAATATATTACAAAGTTCATGTTAAAATTGGGTACGTTTCAAGGAGGGTTTTTACTGTTTGCCTTCCTCTGGATTCAATGTATATTGAAGTTAACAATTCTTCAGATAGAAATTGCATGTTAAAAAACCATTACCTCAAGTTTACAATACTGATTAATTTAAAGTTCAACTGTTCTTACATTCAAATGTTAATACTTTTAATACAAAATGCTTTAAGAGTTACTGTTCACAAAGAGAACATTTTACAAAACTAAACATGTAGTATCACAATACTACTTATTTAATCATAACTAAAATCTTACAAGTGTCAAATACGTATATTAATAACTAAACAACTTTCCAAACATACACATCTCATTGCCTTCATTTTTTGACGGGCAAGTCGCTAGTATATATATATATCACTTATATAGTTCTCAGCAGCGCAACCTTGCCAAAATCCGTTGGTTACGCAAAGCGAGCCCCCTGCAACTGCAGCCCTTGCGACCAGGCAAGGAGCGCCAAAGGTGCTCCTTGCGCTGATGGAGATGAGTGGCATAGGCGCTCATCCCTACGACCCTGTATGACTTAGGCAGGGAGCACCGAAGGCGCTCACTGCGCTGGTGGAGATAAGCCTCATAGGCGCTCATCCCTACGACCCCGAAGGACTTAGGCAGGGAGCGCCGAAGGCGCTCATTGCGCCGGTGGAGATGAACGCCATAGTCGCTAATCCCTACAAAGGCGCTCACTGCGCTGGTGGAGATGAGCGCCGTAGGCGCTCATCCTTACGACCCCGCATGCCTTGCGCATCATACCTACAACGCGCCGAACTACACATCAACACAAAACTCAAATACACAATTCAAAGTGCGAGACCCGTAGCACTTTGAAAAAATCGCCTATAAAAATACCAACTTATCAACCGAAAAACACACAAAATAAAAACAAAACTACACACACAGCAAGGGGGACAGCCAGGACGTCTGGGAATGAGGTTAAAAGCCAATTTGAATACAATTTAAAGATTTTCGCCACTCGAAAATCCCTGAAGCAAGAGAAAAAATGTCAGACGAAAAAAAACGGAAACGAGGCTACACGACCCCTAAGCATAAACACTGCCAAGCACATACTCTTTTACATAGACCCGTGCAACCTAATAAATACACTATTAGGAAGGACGTTAAATGCTCAACACCCGCCTAACACATACACCATCACAGGCATTTTACCACAATCACTCAAACCTCATAACATTACAAAATGCGGAAGTACACAGCTAAACAAACGGTTTAACCTTGCGCACACAGTCTACTTACACTACACACTGCACACATTGCTGACACTTACACCTCAGCTCGCCAACAGTGCAAATCTACATTCGATGCTGCAGGAACATCAAAACTCTTCAGCATATTGCTTACTGCATTTATTAATTACAAATAGGTAAAGTATATTACTTTAGAACTTTACAAATTCATTGATTAACAGTACAAAATACAGACGCATAAAAAAATAAAAATAACAATAGACGCTAAAGGCGCTCAGCACGCGCTTCACGAGGAGCGCCAACGGTGTTTACAGGACCACAACTACACCAGGGGAGAGGCGAGCCAAAAGTCCTTCAGCGCAAAACTTGCAATGAGCGCCAAAGGAGCTCTTATAACCAAATATACACCAACCAAGAGGCTCGCAATGAGTTCTTCACAGCAAGGGTGGCTAAACTGTGCCACTGGCTTTTTTTCTGTTTGCCTTCCCCTGGATCAATTAACAATTAATCCGCACATTGCAGATAAAAGGATATCTAAAAAGGTTGAACTTGATGGACTAAAAGTCTTTTTTAACTTCACTTAATATGTTACTGTGGGCCGCATTAAATCAAAATTGTAATTACTGAAGCCTGTAATGTAGCCCGCAAAAGTTACTGCTATAAAATAGGCCTCTTTACCTACCCGCAATCTATAAGCAACCTACATGCTAAAATACAAATGTAATTGTCAAAAATAACTCCGACCCATCTAAGCCTTTCATCTTTCAAGGCCGCAAAAGTTACAAATCCTTAAAATCGCAATTCGCTATTAAATTGCTACAATTCCTCAAGCCCGCAATTGCTTTCAATCCCGTACATGGCAAATGTAGCCAAAAATCCTATGATTACAAAAGAGGACTCTCAAGGGGGTTAAACACCTGTTCATAACACTATAAATGAAAATAAAAACTCAATACAACACTTTAAAATGCGGGGAAAGCAATGAAAAACTTTAGAATTAATTGCACAACAGTCTCAAGCTTGCAAATCTGCAATAAAAAAAATATTATTTTCAGGTTCTATTTCCATGTTATATCAATCTTGGGAATCAAGTGGTTAATACATATCAGGCCACCCACATGGACTACAACAGTTTCTTTATTCATTTTTAAAATCGCTGGACTGTGAGCCTGATCGCATATCGGACCTCTAAACGCTAATTGATTGATGTTTACATTTACTATTGGCTATTTCTAAAGCAGTACTTACGGGCTTGCTTAATTGATCATGATCATGCTCTGTAATGCTGCTTACGGGTTCATGGTTTACGATTTTGCCTTTAGGCCATGTAGTTGCGGGCTTGTTCAATTAAATCGCTTTTTTACAATTTTTTTACTTGCTTACTTACGGGCTGTTTGAATGTAATTACAGGCGTGGAATTTAATAAGGCCCATAGGGGAGTTAGAAATTTGCAACAGAGCGATTTAATTTAACAAGCCCGCAAGTACAGGGCTGAAGCTTGATCCTAAGGGGGTGGTAGTCCGGTGGAGGGAAAGGCCTCAGGGTCAGACGAGGGAGAGCAAGATCCCCGTCCACAGACGGAAGTGAAAGAGGCTGGTGGCCGGCAAAGGGCCCCAAACTATAGTCAAGAGGAGATTATGGTCCTCCTCTGTACCATACTTGAACGCCCTTGTCATAACTCAAGTTGGCCACTAGTTGTGCTTACCAGGAGGGTAGCAGTAGCAGCCATATTGTACTGGGGGTAGCCATCTCTGTACATATTGCAACACATAAGGAGTTCAACCCTCTGGTCTCCCAGGTTATCACCCAGGTAAACACACTTGAGTGATAATGGTCAGAACAAAGGGGTCTTTACAGACATTGAGGCACCTCTCAGGGGCAGATCTGACAGGGTTTCCTGGCCTTCACTTGAGGGGCTAACTATCCATCTGGGAGATGTACACAAGTCGCCAGTCAATCTCCAAATGAGCCCCTTAGCCACGCCCAGGGGGCCGGCTTTGGGAACAAGGCTGGCCGTTCCCAGGGATTTCCCTTAGCCCATTTGCCAGGACTAATAGGAAGTCTCAGAGACCAGTTACTATGGGTCAGCATATGTACAGGAGGGCGTCCTCAAGGTTAGCCACCCACAGGTCTTTGATGATGACTGCATATAACCTGTCCAATGTAAAATAAAGGGTTCTTAATTTTTCCATCATTATTATGGTGTTGGAGTGAATTATTGTCCAAGCTAGCAGTCTGCTTCAGTAAGGTCTGATCCAGATTTACTGTAGATCCTCAGAAGCATCTCTGGGCACTGCTAATGGTTGGAAGAGCCCTGCCAGGGCTGGCTGCATCCATCATTCGGTCCAGAGTCATCCCAACAGAGCTATTCCTGCAGTAAATAGGGATAGTGAGTGCCTTTCCTATCTCACTCAAGGAGCAGGTCGTGGCAGCCCTGCTATCCTTGCAGGGGGAGGGAAGTTAGGCCCGGCCCTAGGGCCCAGGAATGGAAGTAGGTAGTGGCTGTAGTCACAGCAGTGGGCACAGCGGAAAGGGATGTGAGGTCCGTCAAGCACCGTTTTGATGACAAGGTGAGGAGGATAATGGCCAAAGAGGCCAGTTAAGCCGCAGCACCAAGTGGTGGCCCCCAAGTGACTGTGAGATACGAGGTGGAGATACGAGTGGAAGAGGGTGCTCAAGGACTTACTGAGCCAGACGCCCACAGCTGGAGCAGCAGGTCTGGTGGCCCAGCAGTATCCAGCCTCCATGTAAGGTGAATATCACATACACCAACATGCCACCACATGTACATCACACACACTGCACATGAACATGGTGACCAACAAGGACTATATGGAATTAACAAGAGATAGATTGATCAGTCATGAGTCATTAAATCCATGAAGCTGACAAATCAAGTTCATTTGTGCGCACGAGTAATCAACCAATAGAGAGTCCATGTATGGGTGTGCTCACTGCAGCATATGCAGTTGTGTTGCTATTGTTTTTTGCAGTGTTAAGAACTAGTCTGTAAACCATTTACAAGCCCTATTTGGAACCCGTAATATTTTGGACTACATTTGCAGGTTTGACTGCATTTGCGTCCTTGGGGAATTGTAGCAATGTAATAGCGATTTGAGTTTTTGAGATTGTAACAGTTGCATGCTTGAAAGATCAAAGGCTTAGATGGGTCAGAGTTATGATTTTGACAACCACTTGAAATTTCAGCCTGTAACCTGCAAATTTGAGTGTAACTAGAAGAGACCAATTTAATAACAGTAACTTTTGCGGACTACATTATGCGCTTCAGTAATTGTGATTTGTTGACACAGTGTTACGATCAATTTCATCTTCCAATCCTTCACCGCCATTCTATATGGTCCAGGTCTATATCAAAAAGAAAGAATAAAGAAATTAAATATCAATATGTACGAACAATATTTTAGTTCAATTTTATAATAATAGATATCATTTTGTATTTGAATATAAATTGTGTACACAGACATAATTCCAAAACATGTATTTGAACAATATTTATCAGATTTTATAGATGATTTCAAGAATTGCTAGCATTGGCTATACCATTTATTAGTTTTTATCTTTGTTAAAACTTAGCTATGAATGAATTCATTATTGATTCCAATCACAGTATTGTCAGATCTCTAGAAGATTCTATATAAGGTCAAATCATCACATTTTATATATTTAATACATTTACTCAAACTATCATCATGCATATGCAATCGTTATCATAAGATTTTAATTTATATTAATTACATAGTTACATAGTATTTAAGGTTGAAAAAAGACTTTCAGTCCATCAAGTTCAACCTTTTAAGATCTCCTCTGATCTGCAATATGCGGATTAACTATCAATACTGCCCCTCCAATTATCCATGATAACCCTGAATTCCCTTTTTAATTAGAAATAAATCCAGTCCCCTTTTAAAGTTATCTATCGAATCCAATGTCACCACCTCCTCTGGTAGAGAATTCCACAGATTAACCACCCTTACCGTGAAGAACCCTTTTCTTTCTTTAAGGTGGAATCATTTTACTTCTAACCTCAAGGGATGTCCTCTTGTCAGTTGAAAACCTCTTGGCACAAAAAGCTCCCTTGACAAATCTTTATACTGACCCTGGATGTATTTATATAAGGTAATCATATCTCCTCTTAGACACCTTTTTTCTAGAGAAAATAAGTTTAATTTGGTTAGTCTTTCTTCATAACTTAGCCCCTCCATTCCCCTTATTAGTTTGGTTGCCCTCCTCTGTACCTTTTCCAGCTCTAAAATGTCCTTTTTATGAAGTGGTGCCCAAAATTGTACTCCATATTCCAAATGAGGGCGTACTAGAGATTTGTATAGTGGCAGAATTATATTTGCTTCCCTGGCTTCTATACCCTTCTTAATACATGCTAATATTTTATTTGCCTTTGCAGCAGCACTGTTACCTAGGTGGTTGTCTACAAGCACTCCCAAAACCCTTTCAATATCTGATACACCTAGATTTGCTCCATTAAGATTATAAACTGCATGGCTATTTTTCATTCCCAGATGCATAACTTTACATTTATTCGTATTAAATCTCATCTGCCATTTAGATGCCCATTCCTCAATTTTATGTAAATCCCTTTGGAGGGAAAGCACATCACTATCTGATTTAATTACCTTGCACAACTTCGTGTCATCAGCGAAAATGGAGAAACCACACTCCAATCCTACCTCTAAGTCATTAATAAATATGTTAAAAAGGAGAGGACCTAATACCCACTTGTGGTCAGTGTTTTTACCTGCCAGTTCTCTGTCCCAGTCTCAGAGTTTTTATTGGCCCCTAAAATGTTGTTTTTTTAATTCAAACGAGACTGTGTTGTGATCACGGTTTCCCAAAGGTTGCCCTATTCCAACATTAGATACTATATCAATATTATTTGTGATGAGTAAATCTAAGATAGCTTCATTTCTAGTAGGCTCCTTTACAACCTGGGCCTGATAATGATCCCTGAGTGTACTCAAGAACCTGCTCCCCTTAGATGAACTGCTGGTCTCATTTATCCAGTTTATTTCAGGGTAATTAAAATCTCCCATTATTAGAACTTGACCATGCCTAGCTGCATTTTCAATCTGTAACAATAATTATATTTCCTCACTTTCAGCTATATTTGGGGGTTTATAGCATACTCCTTCTAATATTCTTTTGGAATTTGCTGCTCCGCTATTTAACTCTACCCACAAACATTCAGCTTTATCACTAGGTCCACCATAAGTATCTTCTCTGACTATAGGCTTAAATTCAGGCTTAACATACAGATAAATCCCTCCTCCTCATTTACCATTGCCTCTATCTTTCCTAAATAGGTTATAACAGTCCAGATTAACAGTCCAGTCATGAGATTCATCCCACCATGTTTCAGTAATGCCTCGGAACTTAATGCTGAAAAGAGTCAATCTCTTTAAAATTTATGCTAATAATATAATGATATCATATTTAGCTTAATACCCAATCACACTCAACAATTTTACAAATGAATTGCTTCAGAATTATGTTCATTATTTTATACTTTTAGGCTATTTATATATCTCTATGTCTCAGGAAAAGGATGCATTACGATCAAGATATTGCTAAAACACATTAAAAAGCAAACTTATGAACATTTTTGTAGATGTCTGATCATGAGGATACGTCCTAATGATCCAATACGTGCCATCATCATAAATACGCCATAAATTTGCAATTTTCATTGAGTCCATTGGGCATTAGGGTGTTGAATGGTATTATCCAACTTGTTTCCGCTTTTAGGAGTTATTTTTCAATGTCTCCTTTCCTAATACCCAAGCTCACTTTTTGAAGTACCCAACACTTAAGTTCAGGTCTAGAGTTTTGAAATTTCTGAAAATGTCGAGCCATGGAGGAAAGGGGTTTATTTTTGCTGAGATCTTCAGAGGCATTTTTGATATTACAAATATGTTCCCCTAATCTTCTATGCCCTGGTGGTGATTACAATGTATTTCTTATCACATGGACATTGTGTATAATATATGACATTTATGTTCATGCAATTATATATACCATGTCATTTGATGACATTGTTTTGTCTGTCTGTTATCTCTTTCATTTTCGTCATATAGACACAAAAATTACAACTATAAGTCCCATCAGGGAATTTGTTTGGTTTGCGTTGTTTTCTGAAGTGACTCCGTACCAATCTATCCTTTAGGGATTAGCTTCTCCTCCATCCTGTCTTTTTTCTTTCTCCTATGATATTATTTAGAGTATCGTCAGTTCTGAGGATGTGGGTATGTTTCTGAATTATACTTGTGATGCTTTGCCACTTTTTGCCAATGTTCCAATAAAGTGTAAGAATTCATCAACTTTATTCCTTTTTTCGTTTTTTAAGCAATTGTTCCCTCTTTATATGTGTGGTTTTATGATACGCCTGTTTTAGGGATCTATTGCTATATCCACAATCTTTCATTCTGTTCATAAGTTCCTTGGCTCTGTTCTTAAAAATAAAATCATCTGAGCAATTACGGCGAAAGCTTTAGAAGTTCTCCATAGGGTATACATCTCTTTGTTACAAGATAATGTGAACTCTGATAATGCAATGTGCTGTTTGTTGCTGTACTTTTGCGATAGATATCTGTAATCATCCTTCCATCTGGATTTTTCTTGATGGTGATGTCTAATAAATTGACACTGTCCATGCTGACATTATATGTCAATTTTAGACTGAAAGTATTTGTATTCAGGATTGAGAAAAATGTATCCAAATCCTCTTGTGTGCCATCCCATACAATTAATACATTGTCTATATATCTTGCCCACAGTATCACTTGATCAGTGTAATAGGTGTTGGTTTCACAAAATATGTGCTCGTGCTCCCACCATTTATTCGTATTAAATCTCATCTGCCATTTACATGCCCATTCCTCAATTTTATGTAAATCCCTTTGGAGGGAAAGTACATCATTATCTGCTTTAATTAACTTGCACAACTTTGTATCATCAGCAAGAATGGAGACACTACTTTCCAGTCCCACCTCTAAGTCACTAATAAATATGTTAAATAGAAGAAGACCTAATACTGAACCCTGTGGAACCCACTTAACACATTAGTCCAATCGGAGTATTTTCCATTTACCACAACCATTTGCTTTCTGTCCTTTAGCCAGCTCTCAGTCCATGAGCAGATATTTACTGCAATTCCTGTATCCCTTAGTTTGCACAATAGTCTCCCACGTGGCACTACTAACCTCCTACTAACCTCCTCATAGAAACTAATTAGATTTGTTTGACATGACCTATCCCTCATAAACCCATGCTGACTCCTACTTATAATACTGTTCAAATAGACATATTCTTGTATATTATCCCTTATTAACCCTTCTAAAAGCTTTCCCACTACAGAAGTGAGGCTGACTGGTCTATAATTCACCGGTTTTGCTCTTGCACCCATTTTAAATATAGGTATCACCTCTGTTTTTTTCCAGTCATTTGGTAGAGACCCTGTGTTGCGTGAATCTTGGAAAATGAAATATAATGGTTTAGCTATTAGAGCCCAGTTCCCTCAGTACCCTTGGATGTATTCCATCAGGACCTGGGGCTTTATTGACATTTATTTTTTTCAACCTCTTTTGGATTTCTTCCTGCGTTAGCCAGTTATTTGGTGAAGGTAGTGTAGCCCCATTATGTTGCAGTGACCCAACCACTGCTACCACCCTTGTGTATACCGAAGAAAAGAGCCTAATTACCTCATCTGCCTTCTCCTGGTCACTAATTGTCAGACAGCCTGTTTCACATTGTAATGCTCCTATAGCCTCCTTCCTGGCCTTCTTCCCATTAATAATTTAAAAAAATAATTTAGGGTTAGTCTTACTCTCTTTTGCAGCTAATTTTTCATTTTCTATTTTAGCCAATCTAATAGTCCTTTTGCAAGCCTTGTTGATTTCCTTGTGCAAAGCAGTCTCTGTCCCCTCTTGTTTGTATAATTTAAATGCCTGTTTTTTACTCCGTATCTTGATCTTTGAATCATTGTTAAGCCACATTGGATGTGATTACTCCTTTTACTTTTATTCCCACTCTTTTCAGTATTAAGTTGCAACATGAAAAAATCACGCTGCACATTAAACCTTTTGTTATTATAATTACTCTATTGCAGAATATTGGGAGTAATCCATTGTGAAGCAACATACTTACATGTGTATAGAGCACAACTTGCTATGAGGTCAGATAATATGGTGTGGATTGATTTAAATGAGTTTATGTTGATTTGAATCATTAGTATGTCCCTACATGAATAAAATCTATATGCAGACTATATCCCCCTTTTAATAAGGGAAATATTAATATAGACTGAAATCTTATGATAGCGATTGTATATGCATGATTATAGTTTGAGTAAATGAATTAATTATAATGTGATGATTTGACCTTAATCAACAAAAGGGAAAAAAGGGACCCCTATTACTGTGCACACCTATTTTTAATCTAATCTCAGAGAGAGTAAAAATTAAAACTTAGCTTTTAATGTATTTGTTTAAAAATATTAAATTTATCAGAGGCAGGATATCAAATTAATTGATCACATGGGTATAATCAATCCGGAATCTTTATAAAGTGCCAGTGCTTAAACTATTGGATAATATAGGAGGTATAATCACCACTGTAAGTGTATCTATTAAAGTGCTTAAATAAAAGTGCTAGTGCTTATAATACTCAATTATGGCATTAAAACCTAGTTGATTCTAATCCAGTGAAATGTGATTTGGTGATATTGCAATAGGATAACTAAAATAATTGACTACTAGTCAGTAGTTGGATAATTCCCATCTAGTCCGGAATGCACAGTTAATACTGCCATCTAATACCCAGGAGCTCAAAGGCTTAATATTAGTGATTATTCGCGACTGAATATTGCTCCATAATAATAGTGTATAGTCTATTAGATTCTAAGAATCGGAGCTTAATTCTAGCGTGCCACGCAGTTTAGACGCCTCGCGATGACGTCATAAACCCGCGCGTACGTTCTTGCGTCTGACCCGATGCACGTTTCTGGATTTCGTCAAGGGTCACCGCCATGTTGTTAAGGCTTTCCTTTATACCTTCCTATTGTCATGGAAACAGTGAACAATTAAAACAACGCTTGTATTTTAAGAAAAAATCTTTTATTTATTATATTAATGAGTTTACGAACTTCATTATAAAAAGAAAAAACTATTGAAAGAATGAGCAATTTAAAGTTTACCTAGGTGTTTTCCGCCCTAAACTAGTCAGTATACAAATAGTGGGACTAATAAATGTTGGATAAGTGTGATTTTTTTAATTAATGACAGTGGCCAATAAACGAAGCTTAAAATATCATCATTTGTAATATATAACTCTTATTGAGTGGATATTCTTATTCCAACCTTCAGTCGAGTTGCAGGTTACAGTGAATCCTTAAATTGTATAAATGTTCTCCATGCACCTACACTCTCAAATGTGTAAAGAGTCAAGCTTTTTCAATACAGCAGCACAATGTGTTTAGAGTATCTGCCCATAATCTAAGGAAGTGTTCCTAGAATAGAGATCTCTCATATATTTGAACAAGAGGGCAACTCCTTAAATTCTTTTAAGTAACAATCCCAGCTCGTGTCTTTTAGCAGTTAAGACAAGCTGTATTAATTATAACTCCCATTTTTAAGAGATAAACGGACCATTTTAGAGGCTTATAGACAACAGATCAATCTATGTGTCTAGAGGCTGAACATGGGTTCAAATCACTTGTTTACAAAGAGTTGGCTTGATTGTTATTAGAATAGTATAAACGCTTTAGCAGCGGTGCATGGGGCATTAAACTAGGCCATATACAGTGGATATAAAAAGTCTACACACCCCTGTTAAAATGTCAGGTTTCTGTGCTGTAAAAAAATTAGATAAAGATAACTCCTTTCGGAACTTTTTCCACCTTTAATGTGACCTATAAACTGTAGAACTCAATTGAAAAACAAACTGAAATCTTTTAGGTGGAGGGAAGAAATAATAATAATAATAATGTGGTTGCATAAGTTTGCACACCCTCTTATAACTGGGGATGTAGCTGTGTTCAGAATTAAGCAATCACATTCAAAATCGTGTTAAATAGGAGTCAGCATACACCTTCCATCATTTAAAGGGCCTCTGATTAACCCCAAATAAAGTTCAGCTGCTCTAGTTGGTCTTTCCTGAAATTTTCTTAGTCACATCCCACAGCAAAAGCCATGGTCCACAGAGAGCTTCCAAAGCATCAGAGGGATCTCATTGTTAAAAGGTATCAGTCAGGAGAAGGGTACAAAATAATTTCCAGGGCATTAGATATACCATGGAACACAGTGAAGACAGTCATCATCAAGTGGAGAAAATATGGCACAACAGTGACAAGAACTGGAGCACCGTCCAAAATTGATGAAAAGACGGGAAGAAAACTGGTCTGGTATTTTTTGGCAGAATGAGGAGGAGCCTGTATTTTGGCGCCAAAACTCTGAGTCATTGGCTGATCTTGAGAGTGAGAGGATCATAGAATGTTTGCAGCTCTATGGCTCTGTGTACTGCCGTGTGGAAATAGTGCTGATGCAGCGCTGATGTGGTAAATAGCTGTGATAGACTGTTACTGAATACCTAGAGAATACCTAGAAAATACGCAGAAACGGAATATAACTATTTTGCTACTCTGAGTGGAAACCCGTTTGGTGGCGTGGAGCTGTGAGCTGGACGTGGAGGTCATATCAGGAATGGTGAATCTGCTCTGGATGAGACACTGAAGCAGATGGTAGCAGAACCTTACAGCAGGAGAATACTGAAACAAGGAGCGGCCTGCTGAAGGGGAGCCTGATGAGCCTAAATTGAAGGATATCACCACTGAAGATTAGCACTAGCAGTAACAGCATAACTGGATTTCAGTAACCTGTTGATAAAAGGTGATCGTAAAACGATACAACATCATTGAACTGTTCAGTGTTAATGGCTGCTAGAAATGTAAAAGTCACAGAATAAAACAGGAGTGACTAGTAATTGAATTTATCAGCAATATAAAAGTACAACAATCTCTTACCGAGGAGCTCTGAGACTTTGTATTACTAGCCTTACAAACTATAAACCCTGAAAACACATTGTATTTGCGACAAGAACATAATATATGGCATTGCTACTGGAGATTAGATGCAGCATTATAATTGGGACATTGTAGCCTGCAGATAAAGTGATTAGTATTGGGTGTTTCCAGTGTTGTGCAAATCCCAAATCATAATAGGAAAACCAGTAATGGAATATTTCACCCACATAAAATATACAAAGCACATATAGAGCAAATATCTGACTTTGAAATATCACTTTTACAGAATATAAATCTTGGAAAATCACTGTATTCTATATATGGCACTACCAGTGAAAACCAGCAGTAACAACAGAATTGGACTCTTGTAGCCTGCAGAAAGGAGATAGGTGGTGTCATAAAAACAGATACTACCATTGAATAGTTCAGTGACCTGGGCTGCCCTATGCCCCTGTATATTGCCGTATGGAGACCGTGCTGATACAGCGCGACACAGTTGTGATATACCGTTACTGAGTATCCAAAGAACATCTAGAGAACGATTACAAATATTTATTACTCAGAGTGGGAACTCGTTCGGTGGCATGGAGTAGTGAGTTGGACGTGAGCTGGTCGTGGAAGTTATATCAGGTAAGATGAATTCGTTTTGGATGAGGCACTGAATCTGCTGAAATGGTGACAGCAACTTACAGCAGGAGATCATTGAAATAGAGGTGATACTAATACAGACATCACCGCTGGTATTGTTGAATAGCAGAATATACCAGACAAACTATACAAAGTATAAATAGAAGAGCTTTGTGACCTTGATTTAAAAAATGTTTGTATTAATCTATGACAATTTGCTTGCTGATATTGTAATAATTGGAGAATGATACTATGTATATACCGTATATATTGGGAACCTATTCCCGTACATTTGAGAGTAACAAAGAATAGTTAAAAATACCAATTTTGATTAGGAAATTTGTCTACTATAGAAAAAAAAATATTTATCTTAAAATAAGGGAAGAAAGGAGAGAAGAAAGGTAATTAATAATGAAGCAAAACTCGGAAAGTAAATCTAAAGAAAAAAGGAAATAAATTGAAACAAAAAATATTGCCTAATTTTTGTCCCCAAAAGAGAAAGATGAGGAAACAACATCAGAAACATCTCAATTAACTAACTCTTCACAATTAGAACTTTCCCCATTACAGATGAAACCTATTGAAATTCTACAATCAAAATAATCTGAAATAATAACTTTAAAAGAGCAAGAATTATTAACAGTAGATACTCTTTGAATTTTAAATATCATTAAGAGAAGAATTATCTCAAGGAATTAAGAACAACACAATAGAAATAAGCACTGTTAAAAGTCAAATGGATGAACTAGAAAATAAATATGAGGAATTATGGATAGACAACAAATCGATGGGAACTAGGATAACAAAATTGGAAGAGGAAGCTAAACTATTAAAATGTAAATATAATATACTTGAGTTACACTAGACAAAATAATTTAAGAATTCGAGGTGTCTCAGAAAAATGGTGACGAAGGAACTAACAGCCTTATTAAATTGCGATTCGGCAAATTTAAAAGGGCTCTATTTAAGCACAAAGCATCTTTTTTTTAAAGAAGTTTTTAGTTAGTGAACTTCTATCCAAAAGCAAGGTCTTCACTAACTAAAAACGTCTGTAAAAAAATATGCTAGGTGCTTAAATAGAGCCCTTTTAAATTTGCTGAATCACAATTTAATAAGGTTGTAAATGTTTATATTACCAAATTTTTAGATAATTTAGTAGATTCAGAGAGTAACACTATAGAAAAAATATATAGAATCCCTCTTCCAGCATACATTCCAAAATAAACTCCAAGAGATATAATAGTAAGACTTCAACAAACCTCCTATAAGGAGGCAATTAGGAAAGCAGCAAAGGAAAAAATAATATTTGATAATCACTATGAAAAATTGATGATTTTCGCAGATCTCCTAACTGAGATTCTGATTAAAAGAAAAGAGCTCCTAGATGAATGGGCAATTCCTTATGAAACATCTTATTTAAGTTTGGAGTTAACTAAAAAAAGACATTCATGGCAAATTTCAAAATAATTTGACACTTGCTTTATTATGACCATGTGTAGCTTAAGTACCACGACTAGTTTATAAAGGCTAATTATATTAGAGTAATGCATACATTATTTTGATACCAAAAGTGAATAAATGGAGTCGATATAAGTTAAAGAAATTATATTGATAAAAAAGAAAAAACGGGGTGGGGGGGGGGGGGGGTCGAGGAGGAGGGAGGGGGAGAGGAGAAGAGAAGGGAGGGAAAAGAGGGAAGAAATGAAAGAAGTTAAAAAAAAATATGATACGTTTAATACTTATACACTATGGGCCTCATTCTATTATCGGCCGTAAATCGGCCGTAAGGCTGCGATTCCTTGCGGGGGTTCAGTTAACTCGCGATTCTATTATACGGCCCCGCAAGGATCTCCTTTTACGGCCGGCCGCATATCTTGGTACCGGCCGTAATCTCAGAAATATAAAAACTCAAAAATAAATTCAAGCCTGCACTGTACAGCTCTGTAAATGCTAGGGATCATATTGGGGGACATGAGGATTAAAAGTAACCCACTCTCAAGCTTGCACATCTGCCCAAACCCGAGTTCAAATTAACTGTTTATTTTCCGGCTGCGGCGTGGGTGTGTCTGAGGTGCTCCAAGCACTCTGGACTTTTTACATGGATATTTTACGGATATTAAAAATAAAATATTTTACGGATTTGAGTACAGGATAATTATGTGCTATTTTTTCTAACACCTAAAATCCCTTTATAGTCTTCGCAAAGTGCAGGATGGCTTTATTTGAGCTATTTTATGTGCTTAATGGGTGCTAGCGAGACCTCTTTCCTGCAAGTAAGCTGCGGCTCGCTTTTAGCTTTGCAGAGAGGTTTCCCGGAGCAATTGAATTGCAAAACTCTTGCGGCCGTTTTAGATCAAAGGCTTTCCTCTGGTGCGAGCGGCCGCAAGAGATAGCAAGGCACCGGCCGCAAGCCTGCCGGAGCCTCCGGCCGTAAGGGAATAGAATAGCCGAAAAGCTTGCGGCCGGTCCTTGCGGCCCCGCAACGGCTGCGGCCGCTAATAGAATGAGGCCCTATGTATGATTTAATATAAAGGGAGAAGAAAGGGAAAAATGGGGAAAAGGGAAGGAAACGGGAGAGAGAGGGAAAAATATAATGGATAATTATAATTAAATAAATAGATATAGTCTGAAAATAAATATGCACTGGGAATTTTTTTTTTACATTTCAAATTTTTTTTTTTTTTTATAGTAGTAAAGACTTATTTCAGAAGAAATACTTATATATTTAATTTAGTTATTTAAGAAGAAAACACTTATACACACTTTCGATATAATGGAAAAATGAGAGGAAAATTAAGCAATTACTTTCTATATTACTGATACACATTCCCTCCCTTCACTTCTCCCTCTCCTTCTCCCCTCCCTCCAATAACTGTAAAAACATATTGGACCACCTTATTTATCCATGATAGTAATATTTGGGGAATAATAAGAAAGATAGAAAAATTATCGATAATCCATTAATAAATAAAAATGTGTATGGTTTAGCCGATGACCATATTAAAACTACAAAAATGATAGCAAATAAAATCATTTTGCTATCACAATATTATTCGGAATGTATTTATGCACTTATGTGTTTTTTTTTTCTGTATTTATTCTTATTTATTTTTTTTATATAACTGGAACTGTTATTTTTGTCTTATTTAAAGAAAGGTTTAGGAAAAATATAAACAAGATAATCATGAAAGGTTGTACGTTTATATCCCAGAATGTGGGATTTATATCCCAGAATGTGAATGGGTTGAATATTCCATCAAAAAGAGCAATGATTTTCTTCCATGAATTAAATGCTGATGTTATATGTGTGCAGGAGACTCATCTTAAAGATAAATATATTCCCAAACTATCAGATAAAGGGTACAATATAAAATTGTTCTCTAACTATAAAACTAAGTCAAAAGGTGTATGTATATTTTTTAACAATAGAAATAAAATAGTTGAAGAGTTAATAGAAAAAAAAAAGACATCGAAGGTTGTTACATAATTTGGGTAGGTAAAATAAATGATCAAAACTATACAATAGCGAATATTTATGCTCCTAATAAGAATCAATATAGATTTATAAATAAAATAATGAAGCATATTAGTGATATTAAAAAGGGTAATTTGGTTATATGTGGTGATTTAAATGTTTGCTAAATCCATTTGTGGATAGAAGATCAGTGATAAAACCAGAACCAGATAAAATGATGATAAATAAAGCAAATAAATTTGGAAAAACTCTATTGGATCATAAATTATATGATGGCTGGAGGGTAATGTACCCACTTGATAGAGAATATACATACTTCTCTAATAAATATAAAACTTACACAAGATTGGATTATTTCTTAGTGAATCTGAATTTATTGAATAAAATTTAAAAAATTGAGATTAGCCCAATAACATGGCTGGACCATGCATTAATAACAATGGTAGTAGAAGATGGTCATAGAATACAATATAATAAATCACGTAATATAGATTAAACTCTCTTTAAAGCATTGGCAGATAGGGAAAAAATGAAAATAGAAATAGAAACTTTTTTGACATTAATGAAAACTCAGTATCATCACAATCACTGCTTTGGAACACGCACAAGGCATACGTGAGAGGTGTCCTTTGTGCTTGGTCCAAACATAGAACAAAACATGAAGAATCTTCATATAGAGTCTTAATTATTAATCTTACCCAATTGCAACAACAAAATAAAGTGTTACCAACAAATAATATTACTTTGGAAATATCTAAAATGCAATTATCAATTAAAAAGATCCAACAGGAAAAAAATGATAATTTAGTCTGGTTATACCAGTTAAAGCAATATCATTTAGGTAATAAACCAGGGAAATTAATTACTAAACAAATTAAAGGAACTAATGTTAATAAAAGAATTAATATGATACGTGATGATAAGGGTGTAATTCATAGAAATCCGATAGACATAGGGAAATCCTTCTTCCAATATTATAAAACCTTATATAATCTTGAACAAACAGAAGGATTCCAGAAGCCTACAATTAAACAAATTGAAGACTATTTAAATAAAATAATACTACCAAAAAAGCACAACTAAAATAATTGGTAACTGATATTACAGAAGAGGAAATTTACCGAACTATAAAATCTTTGAAAATCGGGAAAATCGCCAGGTCCAGATGGATTCGCGAATATATATTATAAAATGTTTTCTTTTTCCATAGTGAAACATTTAAAAAAAATGTATAATGAAATCAAAATAAATGGAAAAGCTCCAGTAGAAACATTAGGGGAGGCAATAACTGTTATTCTGAAACCAGATAAAGATCATGCACAATGTCGTAATTATCGTCCAATATCACTTATCAATACAGACATAAAGATTTATGCTAGTATATTGGCTGCTCGATTAAATCCAATATTAAATGAGTTAATTAATAAAGATAAATATGGTTTTGGACGGTTTGGATCATATGCGATAAAAGCACTTTATACAGAAGCTAATGCATATATAACAGGAACTGACTTTAAGACTCATTCATTTAAACAAGGAAATGGCACAAGACAGGGTTGCCCTATGTCACCACTTATATTTGCCTTAATCATAGAACCACTACTTGAAATGATTAGAAGTTGTAAACAAATAAAAGGTATAGTTACTGGCTCTATTGTAAATAAAGTTATCATATTTGCTGATTTTTTATTGGTTACAGTTTCAAATCCAATGAAGTCAATACCGAAATTACTACAAATTATTGAAGAGTACGGTGATTTATCCTATTATAAAGTAAATAATACGAAAACGGAAGTTTTATACTCTAATATACCTGACAAAGACAAACTTGAATTAAAAGACAGATTCCCATATAATTGGAGAAAAAATCAAATAACCCATTTAGGTATAATATTTAATCAAAACAAAACTACCACGGTTCATAATAATATGGATAAGTTATTCTTTCAGGTCTCTTCTACATTAGCAAGTTGGCAAGATTTGAATTTAACTTGTTTGGGTAGAATATCACTAATTAAAATGAATATACTTCCCAAGATAACATATATTTTGAGAAGTCTTCCTCTAAAGATTTCAATTAAAAATTTAAAACAATTTCAGAAAATAATGGATAATTTATATACAGAAATAAAAAAATCACGAATTAAACAAGAAATTATCTCGAGAACTTTCTCTAGAGGAGGCCTGGCAGCACCAAACATTATCCAATACTCAAATGCTATTAATCTGGTACACTTTTCAAAATACACCTTAAAAGAAAATAAACCTAAGTATTTACTTATAGAGAATGAATTAGTTAAAAATATTAATCTACATCATATATCTTGGGATAAGAAGATAGATAATAAGATTCTTAATAAATTACCACTTATTCCAAAAACCTTAACAACATGGTGGTTTAATTATAATAAAAAAAAAAAATTGTAAAATTTTCAGCTCCAAATATCCCAATATATAAATTGTCACTAGAACTAACTCCCTTTTTAAATATATCATGGGAGAAATGGGGTATAAAAATTCTCAAGGACTTATTTCAGGGACAAACACTGAAAACATTTAAAGTAATATCTGCTGAATATCGAATACCATCTACATAATGGTTGCTTTATGATATTTTATATATGTCAATAATAAAAATACAGAGTATGGAAAATTACCTAATAAAGAATTGACTCAATTTGAAAAATCTCTAAATGAAATTGATAAGAAAAGTACAATATCAAGATATCATAAAATAATATCTCAACTAGAAATAGAAAAAACAGAAAGGATGCAAAAATGGGAAGAAAATTTAGGGATAACTTGGTCCACAACCCAGTGGTATAAAGCATTTTTAAAAACAGAGAAAAGTATAACAAATTCGTCCTTAAGAGAAACATACTTTAAATTAGTGCAGAGATGGTATATAACCCCAATTAAATAAAAAAAAATTGACCCACAAAAAAAAATCAAGGTTATTGTTGGAGATGTGAAAACCAAATAGGAACCTATGAACACATGTGGTGGAATTGCTCTAATATTAAAGAATTTTGGACATTATGTCTAGGGCATATATCAAAAATAATCATTTTTCAACTAGAAACAACGCCTGGGATTGTATTATTCCATATTTTTCCAAGTAAAATTTATTACACACAAAGTAATGTGATTATAAATACATTAATGGCAGCTAGGTGGCTTATAGCCATAAGATGGAAAAAACAATCCTTACTGACATGGACGGAACTTGTGACCATTGTAGAGAGAAATAAACAAATAGAATTGGAGTACTCCACACACAGTTACACTGTCCATCGAAAAAAAACTAGCTTAAAATGGTCTCTTTGGAAGACATAGTGAGTCATTTATGAGAAAAGGAAAACCTTTTGCTCCTCTCCTCCCTAGAATTGAATTGAATTTCAATATGCACTGATATTCTGAAAAATAACTCCTTTCCTTATGACATATCCTGAAATGTTTAAATTTAGTAACAGTTCCATATTGTGTTTTTTTTTTTCTCTCTCTTTTCTTTTTTTTGTTTGTGTATAAATATTGATGTTTTGATATTTGGATTTTAATGTTTGTAAACTTTGTAATAAATAAATAAAAAATAAAAAAACTGGTCTGGGAGGCTACCAAGAGGCCTACAGCAACATTAAAGGAGCTGCAGGAATATCTGGCAAGTACTGGCTGTGTGGTACATGTGACAACAATCTCCCGTATTCTTCATATGTCTGGGCTATGGGGTAGAGTTGCAAGACAAAAGCCTTTTCTTACAAAGAAAAACATCCAAGCCAGGCTACATTTTGCAAAAACACATCTGAAGTCTCCCTAATGCATGTGGGAAAAGGTGTTATGGTCTGATGAAACCAAGGTTGAACTTTTTGGCCATAATTCCAAAAGATATGTTTGTCGCAAAGATAACACTGCACATCACCAAAAGAACACCATACCCACAGTGAAGCATGGTGGTGGCAGCATTATGCTTTGGGGCTGTTTTTCTTCAGCTGGAACTGGGGCCTTGGTTAAGATAGAGGGAATTATGAACAGTTCCAAATACCAGTCAATATTAGCACAAAACCTTCAGGCTTCTGCTAGAAAGCTGAACATGAAGAGGAACTTCATCTTTCAGCATGACAACGACTCAAAGCATACATCCAAATCAACAAAAGGAATGGCTTCACCAGAAGATTAAAATTTTGGAATGGCCCAGCCAGAGCCCAGACCTGAATCCGATCAAAAATCTGTGGGGTAATCTGAAGAGGGCTGTGCACAGGAGATGCCCTCACAATCTGACAGATTTGGAGTGTTTTTGCAAAGAAGAGTGGGCAAATCTTGCCAAGTCAAAATGTGCCATGCTGATAGACTCATACCCAAAAAGACTGTAAAAATCAAAAGGTGCTTCAACAAAGTATTAGTTTAAGGGTGTGCATACTTATGCAACCATATTATTTTATTTGTATATTTTTTACCTACCTAAAATATTTCATTTTGTTTTTTAATTGAGTTGTACAGTTTATAGGTCACATTAAAAGGTGAAAAAAGTTCTGAAATTATTTATCTTTGTCTCATTTTTTTACAGCACAGAAACCTGACATTTTAACAGGGGTGTGTAGACTTTTTATATCCACTGTATGTATATATATATATATATATATATATATATATATATATATATATATATATATATATATATATATATATATATATATACACACATACATACATACACACACCGTATTTATCGGCGTATGAGAATTGCCCATATGTATAATATAAGAAGTGTATAACTTAAAATTAGGGGAAGAATATACAAATAATAGGATAAGTTATATAATACTCAAAGGGGCCAATACAGTAATCCCCTCTTATTCTTTAGTAATAGCAATCCCCCTATATATATATATATATATATATATATATATATATATATATATATATATATATTATATACCTTTTAGCACTAGCACTTTAAATAATACTCACTTAAGTATTTTTTCATCAGTTAATACTCACTTGTTTACATAAACTTAGCACCTTCATATAAGCATTTTTCAGCACTTCAAACAAACAGTTTATGCCTGTCTAGTGATTAACTCTAGCACTTTATTCCTTTTTACAAATCTTATATACATAATTTTTTGTAATTTCAAATAGATTAAATAAATCTCTTCACTTAAGCACTTTACTCACTTAATTCTTTTTATAAATAATATTTTATAGTCTACTAACCAAGTTTTCACCTTTCCCCATTACTACCTCACCCTTTCACCACACATACTGTATCTTATTTAACACTGAAAATAATTATAGGAATAAATTATATTCCCTATATCTTAGACATCATTAAATATTGGATTTATTATAATATTCTAAGTTCACTTTATCAAAAATGTATACTGAGGCTATTGAAACATCTGTTCATAGATACCCTTAAATTAATATGAAAAACTAAAGGCTAAACGGCGTTTTTTCGTATTTTAGAGAAAAACATTATTAAATCTAAATTTTAATTCCAAGCTTTAGTTCAATCATTACCAATTTTCAGTGTTAAGCACTATTTCTCTGACAAGTATTTTGTAAAATATATATATATATATATATATATATATAAACAAGAAAAACGAAAAGTGGATAAAAACCACAAATGGGACTACAGCTAGGGTCCCTGGTGATTAAAACACCAAAAGGTAATGATAACTGAGAGCAAAAACAAGCAAATATATATATCGATAAATATATAAAAATATTTGTGTATGAAAGAGAAAATTGTTAATGTCTGCTGCATGTGTCTGTGTTGTGTCCGCTGTGTCCTAAAGGAAAATAGTGGGAACAGTATACACACAAAAGAGTACAAAATCTAAGATACAAAATGTAAGATGCTAGCAAATTGTACTAAAAATGTAGCTCTCTTCCCCCCTCTCCCTTCCCCGTGTCTCTTCCCCCCATTCTCAACCTCCCTCCTCATCCTCAACCCCGATCCTCATCCTCAACCCCCTCCTCAGGCCCCCCCTCATCTCCCCATCCTAAACACCCTCCTCTTTCTCAGGCCCCCTCCTCAACCCCTTCTCCTCAACGTCAACCCCCCTCCTCAACCTCAACCCCCCCATCCTCAACCCCCTCCTAAACATCCCTCCTCATCCTCAACCCCCACCTCATGCTGGCACCCGGTATATGCTAATGACGTGGCGCGCATGTGAGGGGTTGAGGATGTGTAGGGGGGAGGTAGAGAGACACAAGGGGGGGTTAGAGAGACACAAGGGGGGGTTAGAGAGACACACAAAGGGGGGTAGAGAGACACACAAAGGGGGGTAGAGAGACACGGAGGGAGAGTGTCTCGAGTATAAGCCGAGGGGGCCCTTTTTAGTCTTAAAAAAAGGGCTGAAAAACTCGGCTTATACTCGAGTATATACAGTATATATATATATATATATATATATATATACGAATATATATGAATATATATATATATATATATATATATATATATGAATATATATGAATATATATATATATATATGAATATATATATATATATATATATATGAATATATATATATATATATATGAATATATATGAATATATATATATATATATGAATATATATATATATATATGAATATATATATATATATATGAATATATATATATATATATGAATATATATATGAAATATATATATATGAATATATATATATATATGAATATATATATATATATGAATATATATATATATATATGAATATATATATGAAAATATATATATATGAATATATATATATATATGAATATATATATATATATGAATATATATATATATATGAATATATATATATGAATATATATATGAATATATATATGTATATAAATATATATATATATATGTATATAAATATATATATATATATATATGAATATATATATATATATATATATATATATATATGAATATATATATATATATATATATATATATATGAATATATATATATATATATGAATATATATATATATATGAATATATATATATATATGAATATATATATATATATATATGAATATATATATATATGAATATATATATATATATGAATATATATATATATATATATATGAATATATATATATATATATATGAATATATATATATATATATATGAATATATATATATATATATGAATATATATATATATATGAATATATATATATATATATGAATATATATATATATATATGAATATATATATGAATATATATATATATATATATATATATATATATATATGAATATATATATATATATATATATATATATATATATATATATATATATATATGAATATATATATATATATATATATATATATATATGAATATATATATATATATATATATATATGAATATATATATATATATATATATATATATATATGAATATATATATATATATATATATATATATATATGAATATATATATATATATATATATATATATATGAATATATATATATATATATATGAATATATATATATATATATATATATATGAATATATATATATATATATATGAATATATATATATGAATATATATATATATATATGAATCTTATATACATAATTTTTTGTAATTTCAAATAGATTAAATAAATCTCTTCACTTAAGAACTTTACTCACTTAATTCTTTTTATAAATAATATTTTATAGTCTACTAACCAAGTTTTCACCTTTCCCCATTACTACCTCACCCTTTCACCACACATACTGTATCTTATTTAACACTGAAAATAATTATAGGAATAAATTATATTCCCTATATCTTAGACATCATTAAATATTGGATTTATTATAATATTCTAAGTTCACTTTATCAAAAATGTATACTGAGGCTATTGAAACATCTGTTCATAGATACCCTTAAATTAATATGAAAAACTATATATATATATATATATATATATATGAATATATATATATATATATATGAATATATATATATATATATATATATATATATGAATATATATATATATATATGAATATATATATATATATATATATATGAATATATATATATATATGAATATATATATATATATATATATATATGAATATATATATATATATATATATACATGAATATATATATATATATATATACATGAATATATATATATATATATATATATATATGAATATATATATATATATATATATATATATATATATATGAATATATATATATATATATATATATATATATATATATATATATGAATATATATATATATATATATATGAATATATATATATATATATATATATATATATATATATATATATATATATATATGAATATATATATATATATATATATATATATATATATATATATATATATATATATATATATAGTGCCATTATTAAATTTAAAAAGTTCATATAGAAATTTTTATTGTGAGCTGCCTACCCGGCTTGCTCATAAGTAGTTAAAAAAGAAGTTTTTAAAAACAAAGGTCTTAAAAAATAGACCCTACTAGTAAAGATAATTATATGAGGGGTACTATGGATTGACTGTACTACCAACAAAAATAGTGGTGGCTTGACAAATAAATAGTGTTATAAAAGTAAAGACCAATATGACCATATGAATCAACCAAAGGGTTGAATTTGTGATAAATATAGTGTCACAAGGAAAAATGGAGTAGAATAAATAGCTATGATAGTCCTATGTGAGAGGGCAAGCTATAAGTGTGTGCCTATAATGAGATGTGATACATATATATATATGTGTTAGGAGCTTCCAGACGTCTCTATTGAAAGACCTCTGTTGAAAATAAATGTACTAGTGGAAAATGGTAGCCAGAGCAAAAAAAGTGATTATCCTCATATAAACAAAAAATTGTAAATCATAGGATAAACAAAAAATGAAATAAATAGTATCAATACTGTGGGCTAATGTTAAAAACGTTGTTATAAAATAGTAACAACCAGTGCTTAGAGGCGGTTCAGTGCATGGAAAAAGCAATAGTAATGAGGACTTATAGTTGCTGACATGTGAGTGTGTATCAAAAAATCTTTCAGTGTGGGCCTTAAATCTCTATAAGGTCTTGATGTACCCCTTAAATAATATAGGAATAGTTACAATGAGCTATTCATGGGGGTCTACCCTAATGAGGGGACCAAGAGATAATAGGCCTATAGTAAGGAAGACAAACAAACGTCTTCAGAAAAAAATCTAAGCAGTTATATATGTACACAAAAAGCCATAACGGCTATTACTCACTGTGTCATGTGCAAAGAGCCTCTGAATCCATGCACTGATAACTGGTTGTCCCAGAATGAGTGTATGGCCACTGCCTGACCGGTTTCGTTACCAGTATGGATATGAATATATATATATATATATATATATATATATGAATATATATATATACGAATATATATATATATATATATATATATATATATATATATGAATATATATATATATATATATATATATGAATATATATATATATATATATATATATATATATATATATATGAATATATATATATATATATATATATATATATGAATATATATATATATATATGAATATATATATATATATATGAATATATATATATATATATATTCATATATATATATATATATATATATATATATATGAATATATATATATATATTCATATATATATATATATATATATATATATATGAATATATATATATATATTCATATATATATATATATATATATATGAATATATATATATATATATATATATACATGAATATATATATATATATATATATATATATATATATATATACACATATATACATATATATATATATATATATATATACATATATATATATATATATATACATATATACATGAATATATATATATATATATATATATATATACATATATACATGAATATATATATATATATATATATATATATACATATATACATGAATATATATATATATATATATATACATATATACATGAATATATATATATATATATATATACATATATACATGAATATATATATATATATATATATATATATATATACATGAATATATATATATATATATATACATATATACATGAATATATATATATATATATATATATATATATACATGAATATATATATATATATATATATATATATATACATGAATATATATATATATATATATATATATATATATATACATGAATATATATATACATATATACATGAATATATATATACATGAATATATATATATATATATATATATATATATACATGAATATATATATATATATATACACATGAATATATAAATATATATATACACATGAATATATATATATATATATATATATATATATATATATATATACATGTATATATATATATATATATATATATATATATATAAATATATATATATATATATACATGTATATATATATATATATATATATATATATATAAATATATATATATATATATACATGTATATATATATATATATATATATATATATAAATATATATATATGAATATATATATATATATATATATATATATTCATATATATATATATATATCTACCGTATATAATAGAGTATAAGCCAAGTTTTTCAGCCCTTTTTTTAAGGCAAAAAAAGGCTTATACTCAAGTCACTCTCCCCCCCGTGTCTCTCTACCCCCCGTGTCTCTTTCCCTCCCCCCTCCTCAACCTAAACCCCCCTCAACCCCCCTAAATACCTCCCCCTCTTCCCTCACTTAGCTGCTTGTGCTCCGGCCTCCGCTCCTTGACCCGGCGTGTATGTGACGTCCCATGCGCGCCGTGTCATTAGCATTTACCAGCAGGGGGATTTAGGTTGAGGGGGGGGGGGGGGGGTTGGGGTTGAGGTTGAGGAGGGGGGTTGAGGCTGAGGAGGGGGGTTGAGGATGAGGAGGGAGGTTAGGAGGGAGGTTGAGGATGATGGGTTGAGGATGGGGGGTTGTGGAGAGAGGATAAGGATGGGGGGCTTGAGGAGGGGGTTGAGGAAGGAGGTTGAGGAAGGGGTTGAGGAAGGGGTTGAGGATGGGAGGGTTGAGGATGGGGTTGAGAATGGGGGGTTGAGGAGGGAGGATGAGGATGGGGGGCTTGAGGAGGGGGTTGAGGAAGGGGGGTTGAGGAGGGAGGTTGAGGAAGGGGTTGAGGATGGAGGGGTTGAGGAGGGAGGTTGAGGGGTTGAGGAGGGGGGTTGAGGATGAGGGGATTGAGAAGAGAGGATGAGGATGGGGGGGTTGAGGATGAGGAGGGAGGTTGAGGTTGAGGAGGGAGGTTGAGGATGAGGAGGGAGGTTGAGGATGAGGAGGGAGGTTGAGGATGAGGAGGGAAGTTGAGGAGGGAGCTTGAGGATGAGAAGGGAGGTTGAGGATTCGGAGGGAGGTTAAGGATGAGGAGGGAGGTTGAGGAGTAGGGTTGAGGAGGGTGATAAGAGAGGGGGCAAGAGACACAGGGAAGGGAGAGGTTGGAAGAGACACAGGGAAGGGAGAGGGAAGAAGAGACACGGAGAGAAAGGGGGACACAGGGGGCAGCACATTTTCCACCCTATATATATATATATATATATATATATATATATATATATATATATATATATGAGAGAGAGAGAGAGAGAGAGAGAGAGAGCGACACAGAGAGAGAGAGATATGAAACGAACAAGATGTGCTTTAACTGCAGACTTTCAGCTTTAATTTGAGGGTATTTACATCCAAATCAGGTGAACGGTGTAGGAATTACAACAGTTTGTATATGTGCCTCCCACTTTTTAAGGGACCAAAAGTAATGGGACAGATTAACAGTCATAAAACAAACTTTCACTTTTTAATACTTGGTTGCAAATCCTTTGCAGTCAATTACAGCCTGAAGTCTGGAATGCATAGACATCACCAGACGCTGGGTTTCATCCCTGGTGATGCTCTGCCAGACCTCTATTGCAACTGTCTTCAGTTCCTGCTTTTTCTTGGGGCATTTTCCCTTCAGCAAGTGAAATGCATGCTCAATCGGATTCAGATCAGGTGATTGACTTGGCCATTGCATAACATTCCACTTATTTCCCTTAAAAAACTCTTTGGTTGCTTTTGCAGTATGCTTCGGGTCATTGTCCATCTGCACTGTGAAGCGCTGTCCAATGAGTTCTGAAGCATTTGGCTGAATATGAGCAGATAATATTGCCCAAAACACTTCAGAATTCATCCTGCTGCTTTTGTCAGCAGTCACATCATCAATAAATACAAGAGAACCAGTTCCATTGGCAGCCATACATGCCCACGCCATGACACTACCACCACCATGCTTCACTGATGAGGTGGTATGCTTTGGATCATGAGCAGTTCCTTTCCGTCTCCATACTCTTCTCTTCCCATCACTCTGGTACAAGTTGATCTTAGTCTCATCTGTCCATAGGATGTTGTTCCAGAACTGTGAAGGCTGTTTTAGGTGTTGTTTGGAAAACTGTAATCTGGCCTTGCTGTTTTTGAGGCTCACCAATGGTTTACATCTTGTGGTGAACCCCAGGGAAATAATTCTTCGGTCATCCACCACAGTTGTTTTCCGTGGTCTTCCGGGTCACACACCTGGCCATGGAACAGCTGAGCAGCCAATTGTCCCATTACTTTTGGTCCCTTAAAAAGTGGGAGGCACATATACAAACTGTTGTAATTCCTACACCGTTCACCTGATTTGGATGTAAATACCCTCAAATTAAAGCTGAAAGTCTGCAGTTAAAGCACATCTTGTTTGTTTCATTTCAAATCAATTGTGGTGGTGTATAGAGCCAAAAAGTTTAGAATTGTGTCGATGTCCCAATATTTATGGACCTGACTGTATATATAGAGATATGTGTGTATATATTGTGTGTGTTGTGGTAAACTACCTACTCATAATTTCCACAACACAGGCTGAGATCCCGCTCCATGCTGATGATGGCCAGTAAGCTTGAAACAGCTGTACAGGGATTGGATACTCAGCATGTGTTTATTCCAACCTTGGCTTTGCATTAAAGCTGTGTAATTAATATAGCATGCATAAGCTTAAAGGAAGCCATGTTTGATGATGGCTATGGAATGAAGAGCGAGGCATTTGTGGACATATTTGTGTGTCCCAGCTCAACTTCCCAGAATGCAGTGTAATAACGGTTTTTCTCAGAATTTTGAGCTGGAAACAGTTTTTTTTTAACTGCTTTAGACATTCGGGTGTGAACACAGATGTACTTTTTATTTGATATATATATATATATATATATATATATATATATATATATATTATATATATATAATATATCTAATATATAGATAGAGATAGATAGAGAGACACACACACCTCTCTTTCACACATATATATATATATATATATATATATATATATACACACATATATATATATATATATATATATATATATATATAAGACCAAGACACTCTCCAAACAAGGGACAATGTTGATGAGAAGTACAAATCAGGGTTAGGTTATAAAAAAATATCCAAATCTTTGATAATCTCCCCAGGAGCACCATCAAATCTATCATAACCAAAAGGAAAGAACATGGCACAACAGCAAACCTGCCAAGAGACGGCCGCCCCTCAAAACTCACAGACCGGGCAAGGAGGGCATAATCAGAGAGGCAGCACAGAGACCTATGGTAACCCTGGAGGAGCTGCAGAGTTCCACAGCAGAGACTGGAGTATCTGTAAATAGGATGACAATAAGCTGTACGCTCCATAGAGTTGGGCTTTATGCCAGAGTGGCCAGAAGAAGGCCATTACTTTAAGCAAAAAACAAAATGGCACGTTTTGAGTTTGCGAAAAGGCATGCAGACTCTCAAAATGTATGGAGGAAGGTGCTCTGTTCTAATGAGATTAAAAATTGAACTTTTTGTCCATCGAAGAAAACGATATGTCTAGCGCAAACCCAACACATCACATCACCCAAACACCACCATCATGCTGTGGGTACATTTTTCAGCAGCCGGGCCTGGCAAACTGGTCAGAATGAGGGAAAGATGGATGGTGCTAAATACAGGGATATTCTTCAGCAAAACCATTACCACTCTTCCCGAAGGACAATGACCCCAAACACACTGCTAAAGCAACACTTGAGTGGTTTAAGGGGAAACATGTAATGTGTTGGAATGGCCGTAGTCAAAGCCCAGACCTCAATCCAATAGAAAATCTGTGGTCAGACTTAAAGATTGCTATTCACAAGTGCAAACCATCCAACTTGAAGGAGCTGGAGCAGTTTTGCAGGGAGGAATGGGCAAAAATCCCAGTGGTAAGATGTGGCAAGCTCATAGAGACTTATCCAAAGCGACTTGGAGCTGTGATTCCCGCAAAAAGTGTCTCTACAAAGTATTGACTTCAGGGGGGTGAATAGTTATGCACATTTACTTATTCTGTTATTTTGTTCTATTTGTGGTTTGCTTTACAATAAAAAAAGATACAAAAATTTTTCAAAGTTGTGGGCATGTTCTGTAAATTAAATGATGCAACCTCAAACAATCCATGTTAATTCCAGGTTGTGAGGCAACAAAACACGAAAAATGCCAAGGGAGTGAATACTTTTGCAAGGCACTGCATATATTTTTCTCATTTCACTTCACCAACTTAGACTTGTGTTCTGATCCATCACATAAAATTCAGATTAACAAAACACTGAACTTAAGGCTGCAATTTAACAAAATAGGTAAAAGGTCAAGGAGGTGAATACTTTTGCAAGGCACTGTAGATGTTTTTTAATGCTCTTTAACAATACATTTTAAAAAAACTACATTAAGTTTGGGGCCACAGAATCCTTTAAAGAGGAGAGAGAGAGAGTTGACACATTTCTTATATTATTAATAGAATGTTTAATATTTGACACCTGCTCAGAAGCAGTCAACTTTCCAGTATGCCTGCACACCCTGCTTAAACAGAAATGAAAAAGCTCCTCTCATACATGTAACCTAGTCGACTGGATGCCTCCAGGATCCTCAAAATATTTTTTTATCTACCGTATATACTCTAGTATAGGCTGATCCGAGTATAAGCTGAGGCACCTATTTTACCACAAAACACTGGGAAAACTTAGTCTCGAGAATAAGCCGAGGGTGAGAAATGTGCTGCCCCATGTCCCTCTTGTGCCCCCCCTCTCCCTCCACTGCGTCTCTTCCCCCCTCTCCCTCCCCTGTGTTTCTTCCCCCCCCCTCTCCCTTCCCTGTGTCTCTTCCCCCCCTCTCCCTTCCCTGTGTCTCTTCCCCCCCTCTCCCTTCCCTGTGTCTCTTCCCCCCCCTCTCCCTTCCCTGTGTCTCTTCCCCCCCTCTCCCTTCCCTGTGTCTCTTCCCCCCCTCTCCCTTCCCTGTGTCTCTTCCCCCCCTCTCCCTTCCCTGTGTCTCTTCCCCCCCTCTCCCTTCCCTGTGTCTCTTCCCCCCTCTCCCTTCCCTGTGTCTCTTCCCCCCCTCCTCTCCCTTCCCTGTGTCTCTTCCCCCCCTCCTCTCCCTTCCCTGTGTCTCTTCCCCACCCTCCTCTCCCTTCCCTGTGTCTCTTCCCCACCCTCCTCTCCCTTCCCTGTGTCTCTTCCCCCCTCCTCTCCCTTCCCTGTGTCTCTTCCCCCCCCTCCTCTCCCTTCCCTGTGTCTCTTCCCCCCCCTCCCTTCCCTGTGTCTCCCCCCTCTCCCTTCCCTGTGTCTCCCCCCTCTCCCTTCCCTGTGTCTCCCCCCCTCTCCCTTCCCTGTGTCTCTCCCGCCTCTCTCCCTTCCCTGTGTCTCTCCCGCCCCTCTCCCTTCCCTGTGTCTCTTCCGCCCCTCTCCCTTCCCTGTGTCTCTAACCCCCCCTCTCCCTTCCCTGTGTCTCTTACCCCCCCTCTCCCTTCCCTGTGTCTCTTCCCCCCTCTCCCTTCCCTGTGTCTCTTCCCCCCCCTCTCCCTTCCCTGTGTCTCTTCCCCCCCCTCTCCCTTCCCTGTGTCTCTTCCCCCCCTCCTCTCCCTTCCCTGTGTCTCTTCCCCCCCTCCTCTCCCTTCCCTGTGTCTCTTCCCCCCCCTCCTCTCCCTTCCCTGTGTCTCTTCCCCCCCCTCCTCTCCCTTCCCTGTGTCTCTTCCCCCCCCTCCTCTCCCTTCCCTGTGTCTCTTCCCCCCCCTCCCTTCCCTGTGTCTCCCCCCTCTCCCTTCCCTGTGTCTCCCCCCCTCTCCCTTCCCTGTGTCTCTCCCGCCTCTCTCCCTTCCCTGTGTCTCTCCCGCCTCTCTCCCTTCCCTGTGTCTCTCCCGCCCCTCTCCCTTCCCTGTGTCTCTTCCGCCCCTCTCCCTTCCCTGTGTCTCTAACCCCCCCTCTCCCTTCCCTGTGTCTCTAACCCCCCCTCTCCCTTCCCTGTGTCTCTTACCCCCCCTCTCCCTCCCCCCCCTCTCCCTTCCCTGTGACTCTTCCCCCCTCTCCCTTCCCTGTGTCTCTTCCCCCCTCTCCCTTCTCTGTGTCTCTTCCCCCCCCTCTCCCTTCTCTGTGTCTCTTCCCCCCCCTCTCCCTTCCCTGTCTCTCCCGCCCCTCTCCCTTCCCTGTGTCTCTCCCGCCCCTCTCCCTTCCCTGTGTCTCTTCCCCCCCCTCTCCCTTCCCTGTGTCTCTTCCCCCCCCTCTCCCTTCCCTGTGTCTCTCCCGCCCCTCTCCCTTCCCTGTGTCTCTTCCCCCCCCTCTCCCTTCCCTGTGTCTCTTCCCCCCCCTCTCCCTTCCCTGTGTCTCTCCCCCCCTCTCCCTTCCCTGTGTCTCTCCCCCCCCTCTCCCTTCCCTGTGTCTCTCCCCCCCCCTCTCCCTTCCCTGTGTCTCTTCCCCCCCCTCTCCCTTCCCTGTGTCTCTTCCCCCCTCTCTCCCTTCCCTGTGTCTCTTCCCCCCCCTCTCCCTTCCCTGTGTCTCTCCCCCCCTCTCCCTTCCCTGTGTCTCTTCCCCCCCCTCTCCCTTCCCTGTGTCTCTCCCCCCCTCTCCCTTCCCTGTGTCTCCCCCCCCCCTCTCCCTTCCCTGTGTCTCTCCCCCCCCCTCTCCCTTCCCTGTGTCTCTCCCCCCCCTCTCCCTTCCCTGTGTCTCTCCCCCCCCTCTCCCTTCCCTGTGTCTCTTCCCCCCCCTCTCCCTTCCCTGTGTCTCTTCCCCCCCCTCTCCCTTCCCTGTGTCTCTTCCCCTCCTCTCCCTTCCCTGTGTCTCTTCCCCTCCTCTCCCTTCCCTGTGTCTCTTCCCCTCCTCTCCCTTCCCTGTGTCTCTTCCCCTCCTCTCCCTTCCCTGTGTCTCTTCCCCCCCTCTCCCTTCCCTGTGTCTCTTCCCCCCCTCTCCCTTCCCTGTGTCTCTTTCCCTCCCTCTCCCTTCCCTGTGTCTCTTTCCCTCCCTCTCCCTTCCCTGTGTCTCTTTCCCTCCCTTCGTCTCTTTCCCTCCCCCTCCCTTATCACACTCCTAAAACCCCAATCCTCATCCTAAACCTCCCCCCACATCCTCATCCTAAACCTACCCCCCATCCTCATCCTAAACCTCCCCCCCCCCAATTACCCCCCCCCCTTCCCCTCACTTACCTTCCATCTGCAGCTGCTCCTCCGGGCGACTTCTGGCTGCGTCGAGACCCGGCATATGCTAGTGACGTGACGTCACATGCGCGCATTGGCTGGGTCAAGACACAGCCGGAAGGAGTGCGGAGGAGCAGCTGCAGATGGAAGGTAAGTGAGGGGAAAGGGGGAGGGGTAGGCAATCAGAGGGGTAAAGTGAGGGGGGTTTAGGATGAGGATGGGGGGGTTGAGGATGATAAGGGAGGGAAAGAGCCAGGGGTGGGGGGTAAAGAGAGCCACAGGGGTGGTGACTTGAGTATAAGCCAAGGGGGCCCTTTTCAGCTTTAAAAAAAGGGCTGAAAAAACGCTGCTTATACTCTAGTATATACGGTAATTAAAAGCTAGGTTGATGGCATATTCCTATTCTACTCAATTACCTTCCATCATCTTTTTTTTGTCATGATGTGGTCCTTTAAATTATTATTATAGTTTTGTTTTTATTTTTTATAAAGTGTTAACATATTCAGTAGCTATGTACAGGGGGAAAAATGAAAATGCAATGCTAAAACACATTGAAAAGTAGGGGTCCCTGTTTTTGGATTTAAAATCTTATTTACATGGTACTTCTTTCAAAATATTATGCAAGATTGAAAACTTGCAAACTTACTATCTAAAAGGGACAGTCTACGTGGTATAATCCCTTCTGGGTTGCAACCTTGTCATTGTGAAGGGGCTTGTGTACTTAAATGAAGCTGTGATCTATACTATGTAGGGTCAACCAAGATGGGCAGCTCATAGCAGAGAGGTCAGACAAATCATGGCCCACTGGAGAATCAACAGTCAATCCGCTCTAGTATTTTTGCGAATAAAACCATATAGATAAGCACAACCAGAAACCCAGACAGATGTGCCTGGCATTCTGCGTCCATATGGTCACGGGAAGAATTGAACAACAAAAAAAAGGTGGTATAAGGTTTTTTTTACTGTCAACAAATTAAATGGAAGATGAAACAAGAGATTTCTTGAGGCCAAAAGCAATATGCACACAGTGTTCATGAAGTCAAAAATAAATTGTATATAAAGATATGACCGTAGTTAAACTATCTGCTTCTCCTTGAGGCCACTGATGTGCTAGCTCCTCTTTTTTCTCGAATGTTTGGTGTCTCTTTCTGAGAAAGTGCTGCTTGTGAATTGGTCTGGTTTACATCTGTGTAAATAAGAAAATATTGAATTAAAAAAAAAGAACATAAAATACAACCCCCCTCCTTCCTTCCTTTATCTGTTACATTAAGTATATATTGAATTGATCAATAGCGGTTAAAAACCAGAGTACTGAAAAGAAAGTGAAAAAACGTTCACTGTTTTAGAAGTTTATATATAAACTAGATAATTGCTCCTCATTACTCTCTGCAGCGTCCTTGCCTGCACAGTTTTTGAAACGATCAAAAACTTGCACACTTTCTGCAAAAAGAAATAAAGACAGCCTTTCCCTTGGTTTCTTCAGAAATACATAAAACTAAGGAAAAAAAACTGAAATGTATTATTACAGTAAAGAGAGTACATCAGCATTTGGAGGGAGCTTGGAATGTATGATCCCTTCAGAACCGGAGAGCTTGAACACGTCAGTTTAGGATGGTGCAGCTAAGCTACAAATAAGAATCAAGTTAAGTGATTAGTTTGTTAAAAACCCAAACATAGCAGCGTTTAAAAATTATTTGAAAACAGTGAAAAGATTCTCAAACTAAAATGATTTACAGAACACTATCCATGAGTTCAGAGCCCTTTAGTTCATATGGACACCTAATCATTAATGAGATGCAAGTTACTGCTCTATAAGAAAAGAAAGTGTTTAACCTAAAATACTCACTTGGAATCTCATGAGGCCAGAACTCATTGCAGTGAGGACAATGCGGCTCTGCTTGTCCTTTGAAGTATTTCCCAACACAGGGCAAATGGATATAAATTCCACAGGTCTCACACATTTGACTCTGAAAATACAAGAAACGTGAATTTCCCAGAGTAATATCCCAGCTTAAAATGACAGTGAAGTTACACATTTGTGTTGGTCCATTTAAAAATGCAGGTTTTAACAATTAGAAAAGCATTTTGTTTGCCTGGGAAGGGGTGTTCTAAGGAATAAAAAAAAAAGTGCTTTTAATCCCTATAAAAACTTTCAGAAAGGACCAACTCTTGTTTTATTCTAGATCATCTCCTGCCAATACAGAGAGTAGCTGATTATTACACAGAACTCATGACTTATTTAGTACATTGCCCCCCAAAACCAGTTTGTATGTAGTTTGTAAAAAGACTTTGAATGCTTATTTCAATGCAAAGAGTGCGCTTTGAACATTACCAAAGGTGCTTTTTGCATGATTTTAAAAAAAAAAAAGTAAAACCAGTTTAAACATCATTGAAACCAACCGGAAATGCACAGAGCACACTCAAGTCTGTAGATTACTATAGCTGATAGATTCAGCTGCACGCTGGTTTGGGGAAATAGATAATCCCATGATCGTCGGAGCAGCGAATACTAAGAAATGGCATAATAACCATAAATAGAGCCACCGAGACTGAGGGTAGGAGAGAGGGAATATGTCAGACTAGTGTGGAGCAACCATGCTGGTCGGAGGAAGGAGAGCTGGTGGTGCTTTGGAGCGTGGTCTTTCACCCACTATGCCATCACAAATTCTTGCGCGAAGTTAAAAGCCAAGAATAAGCCGGTAGAATAGGAGAGATCCTAATAAAATGGGACATATGGAGATTTGAATGCATGACGATTTCTTAAAAATTGACAATCATATATGTCAGATAAATAATGACCCGGGGATCTCCTACCAGAAACTATGAGAGCTAAGAGAGAAGAGTGAATGTTTCTGCCTCTCTTTACAACAGGTAAAAGAATGATGGTAAAAGCTTTGCTTTCAGCTGAAATATAAAATTAAACCCAAACACTTATAACGACAGATAACACAGGAAAGTTTATGATAACTTGATTAGAGTATTTCCTTCTTTTATTTATTCTTCTTTTTTTTTCCTGACTGGCCTAGGTCCACCTGTAGTGTACACTTTATCTGTCTAGTAGTTTTCTGGATAGAAGTATTTTATTTGCATTTAAAGAGCCCTATTAGGATGGTCTGGTGTGCAGTTATTCTCCCATCCTTTGACAGCTGACAGAAGCATATCTGTAAAATATGTTTGTTTTTTTAAATGAATAAATATATATATTTTTTTCTTTCTCTGAAATAAAGTAATGTAATCTTACTGTATGACCACTGCAGTGCATTTGGCATGTGAAGGGAGACTGATTAAATACTCTAATCCCACTGTCCTACCCGCCAAGTCTTTGCATTACGTAAATGCAGGTTAGTCACACCCAAAGTTGGCCAAATGTTAATCTGTTTTCTAGAGGGATGGATGGATGGATATATGTGTCAGCACTTCTGGACTGTAATACATGTGAGATAAATTTTGAAGCATGCCTTCCACAGCAAATGTGCCTAGTACTTTTTCAGATGCGTTACAGACGGTGGCTTTTATATATAATACTAGGCATTTACCAGTCATAAACATTACGGTATAATATTACATGTGTCCCCCCCCCCCCGGCTGTGATAAGAGCTTGCTATGACATTAGATCTCCACATGAATGTCTGAAAAAAACATTTGACATTTTAACAGTAACTTTACTTAAAAAGGAAAGATTTCTTGAGTATAACAAGATCATTAAGAAAATAATAATTTGCATTACTAACGGGAATTTCCCTCTTAATTATATGTACAGAAAGAAGTGCAAAGATGTACAATTAATGCAGTTACTGAGGGAGAGAATTTACTAAATTAATGGAATGTACAAATTGAAAGGATGCCTACATTAACTAACAGACTAGAATTACTTTAAATAGTCAAGAATGGCAAATAGTCGCTAGACAACATTATGACATTGTGAAAATAAATGCTTAGCAGTAAGTTTAGCTGGGGATGCTAGTATTACTTAAAATTATCTATTAAGTATCCTCCTATTATTCTTTAAGATTGCTTTGAATGTAAGGGCAAAATAAAATTGTAATGTTTGAATAAATATTGAAAATACTATTTGAAACAATTAAAGTAGTCTGGAAGGATTGAAATCTACCATCTCAGATTAGATAAAATTAGAAATGTGTACTCGGCAAGAACAAAAATGGTATAGCAAAAAAAAATTTGATTAGTTATAAAGCCAACTTGTGTGTGTTATTTAAGGAGTAATATGAGGCTATTTAAATAGATTACGCTGTAAACCTGTTCTGAATTAAAGTAGAAAGAAACAATAATGATTGAGATCATTTTTAACACCAATACACTTTGTAACAATTAAACTTGATGAGAAAGATGAACAATTTCTAGATTAGATATGTTAGTAATTTGTACAAAGGAAATATAATTCAATTAAACACATTGATTTAACAAAGATTAAATAGTTATCTCACCACGCTCAAAAAGATATATAGATGAGATTCTTCACCCTCCAGATTGAATAATTGTAAAGTTAGTGCTTATTTAATTAACAATTAATATTTACTGTGTTAGCAAATGGTACAACATGGAAAATACATTTCTATAGTCCTCCCCAAATCTCAATCTAGGAGTTTAAAGACTTGGATTATTTTAGCCGGTCATTTCAGTGGTTATGAATCCAGACACAACTACATATGTCTGATTAAGTATGGAAGGAAGATAATTATTCTTAATTTTGTGTGAATGAATGAATGAAGTAAAAGTATTTAAGATTCTAAAAAGTAAAGAGAGTGAAAAATAAATGTATAGCAAATGGGATTTAAATTAGTATCACAAAATTCCCAGGAACTGAACTCTCCACACAAAAGAAGGGTTACCACCATTAATCTCCTTGAAGAGAAGACTGAATTATATATTTGCAGGAGACAAAGATAAAGTGCCTATATTTAATAATAAAATGCATCTAGAAATAATACATTAAATGGCCAGAGGAGCCTTGATTATATTTAATAGAAGATTAGCAGTTCATGAAGAATATAAATAAATAGATGAAGAAGGCAGTAATATGGTTGGAATGTGTAAATAAAAAAAAAGTATACCATTTTTTATACCTTCCAAATACAAAGCAAAATAGATTTCAGGGTAGATTATTGACACAAATGTATGGGCTAAAAAAAATGCTCTAAATTTTGAGTGGAGATTTTAATATGATAATAGACACAAATGTGGATAGAAAGTATTTGGCAAATTCCTTGACAGATGATGCAAGTATAAAGAGATCTGAAAGACGTGCTAGATGGTTAATTAATCTCACACTCCTGGAGAACCTTTTTCCTAAATAAAGATATAGAAAACATATTTCTCCAAAATACATATATCCTATACTAGATTAGACTACTTTTTAGTAGACAAAGACATACTATATTGGATAGAAGAAGTTAAGACAACAGAAATAAGTCGGGCTGATCATGCCACAATTAGCATGACACTTAACATTAAAATTAGGTCACTGCAGAACGTATACCTGGAGAATGGATTCTTCTTTCTTTAGAGCATTAAAAAATGGCCAAGAACCCGAAAGATGTATTGAAATTCTGTAACCCCAAAAATGTCTCTGTGGTGTGCACATAAAGCCTACATTAGAGGCATATTGAAATATCTAATAAACTAGTTTCAAATAATGAAAATAAAAAGCAGATCTCTTCATTAACAATACAGATTAATAAAATCTTGTCAGCTACAAACTGATAACCTTATATGAAAATTGTGAAAAGTGTGATTAGCTGTCAAGTAGCTCATACAGCTATACTACTGCTCATTGGTTGATAGGGTAAGCCCCCATATCTGTTAGCATTTAAATAAGCTTTTTTTCCTGCTTTAAAAAACATTATTTGAAAAAACAAAACACATAAATTTACAATATCAAATACTCCATTTTATATGGGCCAAAGAAAGAAAGTTTTCAATGTACCTTTAAGTGTCCATTATTAAGTAGTAATGAAGAGTATTAAGAATGCTCATGTTATTGTGGTTCTTAAAAGTTGAGCTTTGAGAAAACTTGCACTGAAAATAGCTATTTTCCCCCCTAATCTATAAACAAAGCAATCCTCCCATCTTTTTCAAACCGTGTGGAGCATTATTTCCTGCATTCTTTATTGCACATCTAAGGCTATTTTCAAATTCTCGGTCATGTTTCACTTACCTTGTCTATTTTGATGCTCGTGTTCTCTAGATTATATTCTCAATAGTTGTATATTTGTGAACATAGTTTGTTTTTATTTGCAGTTTATGCAAGAAATAACTGTTTTAGGTTGCTTTACAAAACAAAAAGCACATTATTATGAATAGTCAAGTTATCTTGCTCAAGAAAAAAATCTCTCAATATTTGCAAATGGTGCTCTCCTCCAGGCCAGACATGCACACATTTCTTCAACCAAATATGTTTTCAGATATCAGAGGAATGTTCCTGTCTCTAGGCTTTAACATGAATTAAAACAAAAAAGAAAGAGAGCTCACTACTCAGCAAAGACATTTAAGGACACAAAATCAACAAACACCTGGAGACGTAAACATATGATCTCGAGAATAAAACTCTGAGGGATAAAACCTACCCACAAACATTGAATACAATCACATCTAGCGGTTATAACAAAATCTAATATTTGTTGTCACTCAATACCTTATAATAACCTAACATGACAAAAAAATTGATATATCTGCACACAAGCCACTTTAAGGGAGTCCCATGCGGCCCCAGAGTTCTAAAAAGAGCCTCACAGTGCTGTACATTTTTTTTTTAAATTTTACACAAGGCAAAATAGTAAAAATGCTGTAAGAATGGAATAATTGGTAATAGAGGTATAGATAAGGGAGACAAGTTTAGGGCTACAATTGGGTATTACAGAAACATAAATAACTGTGTATTGTTAGAAGAGGGTGCATGCTCTCCCACTCCAGACAACAGGCTGGGGGTCACCTCTAAGGTGTCTGTGGATCGCATGCGGCCCATGGGCCCCTGTTGCTCACTACTGGCTTAAGCTGTCCACAAAGCCTAATAGTTCTGCACAAAATATATACAACTGAGCAAGTTCACATGAGGTAACATTTGATATTTCAGAATCTGTGCTAAAAATGCACTAAAATATAGTTATGCAAATCATGGATTCTTAGCACTATGACTAATATTAAATTACCTGAATAGCAAGGTCATGACAGATATTGCATATTTTGGCCATTTCTTGGTAGGTGTTCCTTATATAATGCTCCATTTCCATTATGCAGCGAGTGTGAAGAGTATATTCACCATCTCTCTGTAAAAAATAAAATAGGTTCATTTATTACAATTAAGAAAGATGAAGGATATTACATTGTTTGCTCAGTCAATTAAGACATGTGTGAAAAATGTATTCTAATTAAGAGTATGTTTTTGATGTAAAGTTCCATTGTAAAAAATAAAAAAAAAAAAAAAAATCATGATTTTTTTGAGTGATTTGTTTCAAAGTTTATAAGACTAAGAAGGAAGAGGCTGCAACGTATGGTTAGGTAAAAATGTGTTTTACATTACAATAGCAAGTTTATGGAAAGTAGCTGCTAATTAGAGCAATGCACAGAGAGACCATTGAGAATATTGGTTTGCAGCAATGAAAACAGTCCTTGCCATAATTTAGTCCTGTATTACTTATTATCAATACCAATCTGCAGTAAAATCAAAATAGTATACCTCTATAAGCCACTTGTCCTGTACAAAACTTTGCAATAACTGTTCCACCTCTTTTTTCTTCATTTTCTTGCTCTGAAGCTGATCAGCAAGGTTCAAGATATTAGTGGACGAAGCAAATCCATTGTCTGATTGGATTATTAAGTCCATCTACACAATATAAAAAAAAACATATTTTAGTTAAAGTAAACAAACAGGCTGCTTTTTTTTTTTTTTTTTACAACACAAACACATATTAACCAATAAAGTGACCTGGAAGTCCCCAAAACGGATGTGTAATATCAGATAAGATCAATTAACTATGATATAAGAGGTTATGAGTTCAAATACCAGTTCTCCATTTTTTTGTAAACTTAAAATATCTATAAAAGTCTTATGAAACCATTGATGTGTCACATATCTACCACTTTACCGTTCATATTGGATTGTTTTATTCTATAGCTTGTAGAAATATTTTTTTAAAGGAACTGGTAGGATTTGAACCCATGGCCTTTTATAAGCGATATTGAAGCAGGGATTTCAAAAGCTGCCTTTGCACAAGAGGCAAAATCTGATTTGCAGACTTCAGATAATGTTTACAATGTTTGAATCATGTTTGGTATACCCCTCTCTAGTGGCCTTTGTATCAACAGTATGTCATTTAAGGCCCAAAATTGGTATTGGAGGGTTATCCAAAACTATTAACCCAAGAGGCAGGGCGAGAACTTAAAAAAAAAAAATGACCTCACTTTAATTAGCTATATGTCATCAGATAGAATAAGGTTAAAAAGAACATTATATAAATGCATGTATTGTTATACCGATAAACATCAGTTTTGTAATCCCGATTACTTGTTATGTGCCTTTCATTAGTTACGATTTAAAATAATCCAATAGGAAATTACTTAATGGGACATTGTCATCCCAAGATCAAGTTTTTTTGTTTTTTTTAAGTTACTGTTAAAGAGCATGAATTACCAGCAATATTTTTTTTTCTTTGTTGCAACAAAACAGTACATTTTGTGTCTTTTAGACCTTGCACCACGTTGGTTGTACTCATTTGAATTGAATCCAACTTATCAAGCTTCTTTTGAGCTTAATACAGATTCTAGGTGAGGTCTAACTAGAGATCTATATGGACAATAACACCACTCTTTTTCTTCTATTAATTCATCCAAGCATAGTACTGACTTTTTCTGCAGCTTTATTGCATTTTAAGACCACTTTTTTGCAGTCCCATTTTACAACATTCGTCTTTAAAGAACTAAATGTAATACTCGCAAAAATGTTTTTTTTGTTTTTGTTTTTTTAAGTGAAAAATTAAACACAACCTCTTCATTTTAAACTTTTATATGGATTATTCATTCATTATTTCATTTTCTTTTCTGAGAGGATAAAGTCTGTTACTTTCTAAAGAGAGTGAGTCCTTGTAAACAGATTGCCATTTAGTCTTCTTGACAGCCCTGCCAGTATACACTGATAAACATTTGCAATGTGTATATAAAAAGCTTAACCAGTCAGAATCTCCTCTACCCTGTAGAAGCAGAACAACAGATTCACAGTGATTTACTTTGGAAAGTAAATTAGAATAGGCAGATCAACAGACATTTTTTTGTGGTAGGGGACTCCGATTATCAGGAAGGTAGACAGGGTGATTTGTCACCCAGATCTCAGCAATTAGTTTCCTGTTTCGGCATGTTTTGGATTGGTAGATAAATTATTGGGAAGGACTGGAAATGAGCCAGTGGCCTTGGTACATTTTATATTGGTATCTATGACAAAGTAAGTGGAAGATGGAGTGTTCTAATGCATGACTTTAGAGAACTAGGGAATAAGCTTAAGATCTCCATGGTAGTAGCAACGACCATCAAGGTAATATTTTCTGTGATACGTGCCAGTCCAGGGAGACAGAAATAGCTTAGGTAAGTTAATGCATGCACTAAGGAGAGGTTTGGGTTTTATTTTTTAGAGCACTGAGCTGACAAGTTCTAATAATGGGAGATTTTAGCTACCCTGAATTAAACTGGATGAGTAAGACCAACAGTTTAACTTGGGGGGGGGGGGGGGGGTTCAGGCTCTAGAGTACATTCAGGGATCATTATCTGGCCCAGATTATTGAAGAACCTACTAGATATGATGCTATCTTGTATTTAGTCATCACAAATAATATAGATATAGTATCAAATGGTGAAATAGGGTAACCTTTGGGAAACGGTGATCACAACACAGTCTCATTTAAGATTGAATTAAAAAACAGAACTGTAATGGGGCAACACAAACTGTTGAAAAGTACAAATTTTAACAGACTAAGGGCAGCAATACAACATGTAGTTTGGGACAAAGAACTGACAGGTAAACATACTGAACATAAATGGACAACATTCAAATCCTTACTAAATATACATACTTATCACCATATACAATTTGGAAATAAAAGTAAAAGGAGTAAATCCCATCCAATGTGGCTTAATTATTTAAAGATCAAGATACAGAGTAAAAAACAGGCATTTATTTTATACACACAAGAGGTGATAGAGACTGCTTTGCGTGAGTACAAGGAAATCAACAAGGCTTGCAAAAGGTCTGTTAGACTGGCTAAAATAGAAAAAGAAAAATTAGTTGCAAAAAGAGAGTAAGACTAACCCTAAAATATTTTTTAAATATATTAATGGAAAGAGGCAAGGAAGGAAGCTATAGCAACATTACAATGTGAAACAGGCTGACAATTAGTGACCAGGAAAAGGCAGATGAGCTAAATAGATTACTTTCTTTGCTATATACAAGGGAGGTACCAGTGGTTGGGGCTACACTACCTTCACCAAATAATTGGTTAGCGCAGGAAGAAATACAAAAGAGGTTGGAAAAAATAAATGTTAATAAAGCCCCGGGTCCTGATGGAATACATCTAAGGGTACTGAAGGAACTGGGTTCTGTAATAGCCAAACCATTATATTATTTTTTTCAAGATTCACTCAACACAGGGTTACTTACAGATGACTGGCGAAAAGCAGAAGGTGATAGCTATATTTAAGAAGGAAGCAAGAGCAAAATAGGTTAATTATAGACCAGTGAGCCTTACTTCTGTAGTGGGAAAGCTTTTAGAAGGGTTAATAAGGGATAATATACAAGAATATGTCTATTTGAACAGGATTCTAAGTAGGAGTCAACATGGATTTATGAGGGATAGGTCATGTCAAACAAACCTAATTAGTTCATATGAGGAGGTTAGAAGGAACATGGATCAAGGCAACTCAGTGGATGTAGTATTTTTGGATTTTGCAAAACGCTTTTAACACAATGACACATGGAAGGGAGACTATTGTGCAAACTAAGGGACACAGGAATTGCAGTAAATATCTGCACATGGATCGAGAGCTGGCTAAAGGACAGGAAGCAAAGGGTTGTGGTAAATGGAACATACTCCGATTGGACTAATGTGGTAAGTGGGGTTCCTCAGGGTTCAGTATTAGGTCCTCTCCTTTTTAACATATTTATTAATGACTTAGAGGTAGGATTGGAGTGTGGTGTCTCCTTTGTTTGCTGATGACACGAAGTTGTGCAAGGTAATTAAATCAGATAATGATGTACTTTCCCTACAAAGGGATTTACATAAAATAGAGGAATGGGCATCTAAATGCCAGAGGATATTTAATATGAATACATGTAAAGTTATGCATCTGGGAAGGAAAAATAGCCATGCAATTTATAATCTTAATGGAGCAAATCTAGGTGTATCAGATATTGAAAGGGATTTGGTAGTGCTTGTGGACAACCACCTAGGTAACAGTGCTCAAAGCCAAGCAGCAGCTGCCAAGGCAAATAAAATATTAGCATGTATTAAGAAGGGTATAGAAGCAAAATATAATTCTGCCACTATACAAATCCCTAGTACACCCTCATTTGGAATATGGAGTACAATTTTGGGCACTACTTCATAAAAAGGACATTTTAAAGCTGGAAAAGGTACAGAGAAGGGCTACAAAACTGATAAGGGGAATGGAGGGGCTAAGCTATGAAGAAAGACTAACCAAATGTATTTTCTCTAGAAAAAAAAAGTTGTCTAAGAGGAAATATGAATACCTTAAATAAATACATCCAGGGTCAGTATAAAGATTTGTCAAGGGGGCTTTTTGTGCCAAAAGGTTTTCAACTGACAAGAGGACATCCCTTGAGGTTAGAAGTAAAAAGATTCCACCTCAAAGAAAGAAAAGGGTTCTTCACAGTAAGGGTGGTTAATCTGTGGAATTCTCTACCAGAGGAGGTGGTGACAGTGGATTTGATAGATAACTTTAAAAAGGGGACTGGATTTATTTCTAATTAAAAAGGGCATTCAGGGTTATCCTGGACAATTAGAGAGAGCATTGATCCAGGGAGGAATCTGATCGCCAGTATCTGGGGTCAGGAAGGATTAATTATAATAATAAAAATAATAATAATAAATTGTTGATTAATAATGAACAATTAATAAGCAACTAATTAACAACTAATCTGCATATTGCAGATCCGAGGATATCTTAAATAGGTTGAACTTGATGGACTGAAAGTCTTTTTTCAACCTCAATTACTATGTAACTCCCCAAGAACAGGATTAGATGTTCAAAAATAGTGGATTTTTTAATAAAATAATCCTTTAGTTAGCTTTCAATTATCTTTACCATAGATATCTCTAAAACAGACTGGGCAAACATGGGCTACATTAAAAGAACATGGAAGCTTTCTGGATTTCAATTGGAAATTAACATACTTATGTATCTCTACTTTTATGAACTTTATTTTAATAAGAAGTGCTTAAGTTATATTTTCTGCCTACAATCTTACAAACAGTTTCAAACTGGTTTTCTCCTCTGCAGCTCATGCAGACAGTGTGCTTCTAAGTTCAGGGGTTGCACAGTCTTATAGTAACCAATCAGTGGCAACATGCTACTTGAGAGGGATCACTGACAGGTTAATCTGAAAACCTGCACTCCACAATCTGTATATTAATGAGTTGCATGAGCTACAGATGGCATCTAAAAAACAGGTATTACATTTCCTAAAAATAAAATAAAAAAATAACAACAATATATGAGAAACAAGTGTTCTAAAAAGGAGATAATCACAATAAAACCTAATTAACCTTTATTGTTTATACCAGTGGATCTCCAAAAATTCACCTAGAACCACTGCCTTTCCCTGAGAATTTCCCTGCTGGACCTCAGGGTCCGAGAGATAAGGAGAGCCTAACATTTTGCAACCTTGTCATGGTGAAGGGGCTTGTGTACTTCAATGGAGCTGTGAGGTCAGACAAATTGCAGTCCACTGGAGAAGGGAACGCCAAGCCACTCCATTATCTTTGCAAACAAAAAATCTTATGGATAAACACAGCCAGACAAGAAGTGCCCGACATGCTGCAGTCCATAGGGTCACGGAGAGACAGGCACAACTGAGCAAAAACACTGTAAAAGAAAAATATTTTTAAATTGCCCACATCTTGCTTTGTGCTTAATATTTTTAATTAATGTTTAAAAGTCACAGTAGACAAAATGTTTTTTGTGTGCTCATGTATTTCTGTATTGCGTGTATGAGTTTGCCGTGTCATTTGGTGACGTCAACCACCTGGCCATCAAGATTCTGTAGATACAAGATAAAGTCCAGAGTTGGGAAAACAT